>NW_019774736.1:894492-904895 GCF_001039355.2 Lingula anatina | reverse complement strand
GTTACTGGATTGGAAGATAGGAGTCGTGAGCTGACCGTGCCTAAGCGTTTGTTTTTTGGTTTTAACATATACATCTGAAGTAACTGAATAAACTGATAATTAGCATGGCATAAGGTGGGTTCTGCAAAAAACGCCATAACAGGTTTCCTGTTCCCCCACCCTATTTCGAGACTAATGACAAAGCTACAAGATTCTAGATTATAATCTCTTTTATTTACATGGCATGAATGACTAGGAAAGTGCTAATGGGGGTGGACGGTGGGCAGGCATGATAACAAAAGAGAATAACTGTAGCTTTTGGGTATAGCACTAATCAAACAGATCGATTCTATGGAAGCCTTTAACTAACATCAGCCTTCTATATGACAGGTTTCATAGGCATTCATGTTGCAGTTCTATGGATTTGTCCTCAGTTCTATACATAGTCTGGAGCCCCAGCAGGTCAAATATGCCTGAGCTTTACACATCTAGCCATCCTACATAGGTAACACAAAAATTAAACAATTGACTAATAGTAATACATTTTTATCAGACCAGCGTGGAATGAGGACAGATCAAGTAGAACATTACATCTAGATAAAACATCACAGTATGCTAATGGGCACCCAAGGATGAGACTGAGAGCAGTAATGTAAGCCAGATTAGGCTGCAGCGTAGTGGTATTATATTGTACAAGTGGGCCTATATACAGTTGTTCGGGTGCTACTCAGTTGTGGTCCCGTGGTGCCCTTTGGCTAATGACACTACATGGAGGCTACTGTACACCGCTTAATCAGCAGATAATATCAGCGCATACTTGTTAACATTATGTGCAGCATAATTTAAGGCTATCAATAGCACTTATTTGGCGTAGCGCAAAAACTATAAGTTTCTCAACCGTTATAGGGAAGGCTTTGATGTCTATCAAGTGTTTGGTCGTTTGCCTTGCGATACATTTTAATACCTAATATATTTGGTAAATGCTGAAGATTTCCAGCGGCCCAGCTGCCGAATGGCCTCACTAGACATACCTAGGGATGCCGCAAATGTTGCCCCCCCGATGCGAAAGGAATGGCTCTTGAATTGAGTACTGTTTAATTGCAGTGAGTGGAAAAGGTGAGAGAGAGCCCTCACAAATTGTGCTCTCGAGATGGGGTAGCCCAAGTGAGATACAAAAAGTTGAGATGAGACAGGGTATGGTCTTACTGCCAAATAGCGTTCTAGCTGTTGCACTGGACACAGCAGATATTGTTGTCTCCAGAGGGTAATTTTACTGGCTATGTGGGAGGAGCTGTGTTTATGAGACGGCAGTGTGATAATTGCTTTATCGCTGTGGATTTCCACATGTTCGGCTAATACAGCATGCTCCGCTGTTGTCTGAACAAGTTCACTAATTCGTAGCAAGCCGAAAAAGGCTAGTAACATCATTGTCTGGTAAAGGCAGACGTCATAGGGGCGTGGGAAAAGGCGGGCACATTGTTGGTGGAGTCTAGTGAGGATATCCAGCGTTATGGGGAGTCTCTTGTCTTTGGCATACGCATGTTTATAGTGACCCTTCCATGTTTCTACTACTAAAAAATGTTTAGTTGGGTCTGGCCAGCATGCGACTTTGTACTTGTATGATAGCGCTGACAGTAGCGTTCGTATTGTCCCAGGGGCTAGCCATTCACTGAGAAAAGTGACAAATAATGATGTTGTGATGGCATCGCCTGGGAATAATTTCAGTCCAGATTTTAACTCAAAGGCATCTATATATTTCTCCACCTGTCCATAAGTGGATGTTGTACTAGGTGCTTTTGCCTGTCTCAGGAGTGTGTTACGTTTTGCAGTAATCCGTTGGAGGAAATTAGTGGTGGTAGCTGGTCCTGCTGTGGCCTGGCCTCTGGGTGTAACTGAAAAAAGTTTTGCATACGGTTTCTTGAGAGTGCATCTGCGCCAGTGTTGTCAATGCCTGCTATATGCTCTGCTTTACATACAATGTTATGTGACATAATAAGTAATACTAGAGGTCTGACAATTTGCATTAAGTTGCTATCTTTGGCAGAGGATTTGTTGAGGATGGCAACTGTGGCCTCGTTGTCTGTGTGTATAATAACTTTTTTGTCTTGCAGCTGTTTAGCCCAGGTTGTAAGAGCTGCAAAAACGGCATACAATTCAAGGATGGCGACATTGATGAGATTTTCTCCATTTTGCCATCGGCCTTGGATCCAGTGGTTGCCAAAAATTGCCCCATAGCCAAAAGATTGGGAGGCATCAGTAAAAATGTGCCATGCGTTTTGAGACCAATCGTTGTCATGTATGAAGGCCCGGCCATTGAACTGTGTTAGAAACGTTATCCAAATTTGTATGTCCCGGCGATTTCTTTCGTTAGCCTAACTTTATGCCATTTTTTGTGGGCTTGGGACATGAGCGTGTATAGGCGGCGGGAAAAAGCTTTGCCACCTGGAATCACTGTACAGCAAAAAGCCAATGCTCCTGTCATGTGTTGCAGCGTTTCCAGTGTAATTTTTTGTTTTTTAGAATATTGCGTTAAGAGGCTAAGGTAGGCATCAATTTTGTCTTGGGGTAATCTGATTTCGCGTTTCCGGATGTCTAATTCCAAACCCAAGAAGGACATAACTTGACTTGGCCCAAAAGTTTTGTCAGGCGCCAAGGGAACGCCTAGTGACTCACACAAGGTGGTGAACTTGGACAATCGTTCCTGACACTGTTCTGCAGTACCACCAAGGATAAGGAAGTCGTCTAACATGTGGACAATATCGTGGATTTGGCAATTGTTTTTTGCTGCCCATGCAATGGCGTTACTAAAAATTTGAAAAAGTTGGCAAGCGTTTGAGATTCCCATGGGCAGGGTGGTATCATAGTAAAATAAGCCATCAATGGTGAAACCAAGTAGAAAATAAAAATCCGGATGGATGGGGAGGTTCCGATAGGCGTTTTCAATATCAATTTTTGCCATATGGGTGTCCGGTCCTAAGTGGAGAATAATATTAATAGCATCTTGTACTGTTTGATATTGCACAGCCGAGAAGGCCTGGGGTATACCATCATTAACTGAATGCCCTTCTGGGTGAGAGAGGTGATGGATTCGTCTGAATTTGCCCGGAACTTTTTTGGGGACCACACCCGTCGGAGAAATTATGAAATGTTTCGTTGGTTTTTTTGTAAAAGGTCCAGCAATTTTTCCTTGAGCGATTTCCGTGTTAACTTTTTCTAAGAGGATGGCCGTGTGTTCATTTGCAGATTTGAGATTGTTTTTGGATGAAATAGGTAATGGACCAAAATAAGGGATTTTGAATCCTTCCGTAAAGCCTTTGACAAGAAAGTTTTTCTTGGTTTCATCGTAGTTGTGTAGGGCATTGTTCAGAGCTAATGGTCGAATAGGTGTGGGCATTTTGGAAGGCCAAACGAGGTGTTCACGGTTGTCCAATATAAAGGGGATGATGGGGTTATCGGGGTCTTGCATCGGGTCTTGAGGAATGGGCAGGTCCAAGGTGGGAATTTCCTGTTGGCTAGAGAGGTGTGACATATTAATAGGGCCGGGTAGAAGGCCCGTTGTCGTTGCCACCCCTATTTCCAAATGAGCGGATCCTTTTCTGTGTGCGTTGGGGACGGCCACAGTTGACTTGGCGGTGGGTGGGGTGAAAGCATTTACTGCACACGTGTTGGTAGCGACATTGAAATTTGTTGCAGAAATCGCCCCTGTTCCACCTTCGGCATATTGGGGGGTTGGAGGTAGCATGGGCCAAAGAAGAGCGGGTTGAACGAAAGGGCGGCCGCGGAATTGTGGGGTAGCTAGTGGTATTTGAAGGGGTGGCACATCGCAACATCAGTTCTTGGTTGGGGATTTCCCATGGCAACCCATAAAGCCTATTCTGGCGAAATTCCCTATCATATTTCTGCCAGTCCATCCCTGGGATTTTGCTCAGGTGTAGAATATAGTCCCCATACTTGAGAAGGTTGAGGGCTTGATGGGGGAAGAGCCTGATATAGATAGTTTGGAAAACGTAAAAAGGCTGCTTGCCAATCTGTTAGCGTCATTGGGGATTTAGAGGCTGGGGTAGCAATCACAAATTGGAGATTTCCATTTTCGTCCACTTCACCATTGTACGATATTTTTTGTTTTTGGTCTTTGTTTAGGAGTTGCCGAAAATCCACATACTCTTCCCTGGCAATTTTGTCCCGGATAGGTTGGGGGATGTGCGAGTCCAGAGGGGTGGAAAGTAGAGTAAGTTGATTACCTGTTAATCCGGCTTGTGTCATCCCGGGTCCGAAGCCGGCGACTGTGGTGGGTTGCTGGCCTACACCAGCTATAGGAGGCTGCCCCCCTATCCCACCAAGTCCTGCTGCATGAATGGGCTGCTGGGCTACCCCAGCGTGAGGGAGCTGCATCCCTATCACGCCCATTCCTGTGCCGGGGAGAATCTGCTGGGCTACGCCAGCCTGAGGAGGCTGCCCCCCTCCTGCTCCCTGCCATCCCATTGTGGCCATGTACTGATTCCCTATGGCCTGAGGGAACTGCATGCCTCCACCGCCGAGGGGCATCTGGTTGTGGGTCCCTTGCGTGAGAAGCTGAGGAGCCCCCAGGGCTTGGCCTACACCTGTTAGAAACCCTGGCCCTTGTCCAATTGGACCTGGTTGGTTGTGGAGTTGCTGATTGTAGGCCGGACCTTGTGCGGGATTTTGCGCTTGACCTATCGCTTGGCCTAGTGCTGGACCCTGGGCTTGGCCTGGTGGTTGGCCCACTGCTGGATTTTGAGCCTGGCCCTGTGCCTGGTTTACCGCTTGTTGCATGTTTGCATTTTGCAGCCCTAGCTGGTGCTGCATTGGGGCCTGCACCTGAAGGGGGGCCTGCGGCTGAGGTGGGTTGGCTTGCATAGGTTGGCCTTGTTGCTGCTGCTGTTGTTGTGGTTGTGGCTGTTGCTGGGGGCAGCGGCTGTTGTGGTGCTGCCTGTCCAGCTGGCTGATTGCCCATCAGCAGCTGCATAAATGGTCCCATCTGCGGACCTATTGGAGGAATCCCCGGAGGGTTCATTCTTGATTCCTAAAGGAAAAAACGTACATTAATAAACGACTCCTACCTGGCAGGTTTAGCCTATTGGCAGTGGCCCCGCCCACCACATGGGATGAGTTGTGATCTTTATTTTTTTATTTTTATTTTTTTATTTTTTTTGTGGAATAGTATCGTGCGGTTATGTATGAGCCTATAGAACCATGCAGTTAGGATGGGAGCAAAATACTAGGCAACTTACTATTAGCCATATTGCTAGCAGCAGACTTGAGATTTTTCCAAAACCTGACATGGCCATAAGCGTTGAAATGCGTGCCATCCATGCACACCATGGCAGATGCGGCGTCATAGGTACCTTTCATTTTCCAAAATTTGACGTTGGTAGTTTGCAAAGCCCGTTGTAAGAATGTGTTGGCGAACCTGATTTTTAATCTGTACTGGACTTCTTGCGCGGGGGTCTTGATCCTGCTGCTGGGTGTGGGGGAGTGACGTCTGGGTATCAACTGGCCCACAAAAACCACTCGCAGTTGGGCAGCCCAGGTTTCCAGCAATGTCACATACTCGGACACTATCTGTTTAACTTGTGCCTTGGGAGTATTCCAAGCGATATCATTGCCTAGCATTTGGCAGAAGAGGCCATCAAAATTCTCAAGTCTACGTAGCACTGGCAGTTCCTTTATTGTCCGTAGCGTTCCACCACTAAGTCCAATCATTGTAATTTTACATTTGTCCCGGAGGTCCAGGTCTGGAGGGCATCTATCTATAGTGTCTTGGTCAATGTTTACAGGGTTGGCCATACGTTTAATGAGGCTGCTGCCTAACAGCAGGAAATGAGGGCGCGACATGTCCTGAAAAATGGAGTGTGTTAGAGTGACAGTTAAGCAAAACATGCAGGATAGGAAAGGGTATATACTTTACAATAAGGCAGCATTAACGTCTTAGTGTCCAAGTACTAGGTATGCCTGAAATGCGCACATCGGAAATATGTAGGGCACAAATAAGCAAGACGATGACATAGTGTCAGCCCAGCGTGGGTAAAATGGAACACGGCGTAAGCCAGTGTGGGTGCCTATCAGCGGGGATGCACCTAAGTCTACATGTTTAGATGCAGAATTGCAAAAAATGTTGCCCAGAGTGTGCAAAAATAAATATATAATATATGTTAAACCAGGGTGAATCAGCGTGCGAATAGGGCAAGCCCGAAATTGAGCAGCCAGCGATAGGAAGTAATAGGCCAATTGCGTGCGAAGCGGTCATTCATGAGTGTAGCAAGTATCGTATATGTGGGCTGAATGGAAATATTTATAGGAGGGATGGCTGCCCTCACGTAGCGTGCGAAATATGGACCCAAATCAATTTTTTTTTTTTTTTTTTTTTTTTTGCGTGCGAATACAACATGCAGAGGTCCATGTACAAAATGACAAATGTGTATCAGAATTCGCATATGGAGGTAAGCTATAGAGATGCTGTGCGTGCGAAGATAAAACAATTATTCAAACCTGGATCTGCCCAGCAAGCAGGTCCAAGTAGCGTGCGGATGCTGCGTGCGAATATATTGCCAGCCCTTATTGTGCAATACAGTCATGCAAAATATGGAGCTTATGAAACAAGAACATGGCTTAGGGGCCGGTGGTAGGCTGCTTAGATAAGCAACAAAGTGCTGGGGAGAACAGCCAGCATATGGCCATAAGGGTATACTGTTAGCTCTCCTTAATATAACTTAAGCAGATCGTCAATTATATATGGAAGCTAGTTAACATGAATAAAGGAGTTAGCGTTGGTCCCGGAGTGGCATTCATTTCCCATGCTGCAGTCACTATAAGCAGTGAAAGAGAGATGGTGAAGTTAATGACAACAACGCGTACAACCATAGAATGGGCACGCGATTTATCACGGAGCTGCAGTGAAAAAATGGTGGCAGCTGCAAGTTTTAAGCGAGGGGTTCGGTATGCCGAGTTTACTGCATCTGTGAAGGCAGCATGGGTGCGTGAAGGCTCAAAGCACAGAATAATTACCTTAAGCTAGTCATGCATGGGCCAGTGCAAGCACCTCGCTTGCTGCGCTAGGCGAAAAAACCATCGTATGGACGGCAATCTCATTGCATGGAAGGTACGAAAGCAGCGTGGTATAGCAATGATTATTAGGTATCGCCCCTAGAGGGGTATGGGCAATTGCTTAAAAATATAACGGGTATTGAGGTAAATGGGCACAACCCCTCCGTGCATTAAAGAGAGCACTACATCCGGGAACTGAGCCATCGTCTTGGAATGGGAGAGTGGAGGCTGTTCCAATTAGCGGGTGGCACCCCTCGCGTAGCATAATTTTTTTTTTTTTTTTTTTTGTTGTTGTTTTGCACGTGAGCTAAGGAGCACAGCGTAAGCAGTATATGCGGTTGTAGGTCTCGTATGAAAGGTGAAGGAAAATTTTTTGGGGGAGGAGATTAGACGGAGGAGGTATGAGGGTCACGAAAAGAGCAAATTTTGGCGGAGTGGGTTTTTGTTACCCTTTGTTCCGTGACAGTAATCTGAGCTACGATCGTAATTTCGCTCATATCGTAGCGGATCTAGTGCTGCTTTCGTACCTTACAGCGCTGGCAAGAGCTTTAGAATTGTAAATTGTACTTACCAGTTCTGTTTGTGTGCAATAAGCTACGCAGTTGTTCAAAAGGCGACGCTGTGTGTTCGCTTCTGTTGCAATGGCGGAGGCTTCTTTCTGTCTGTTCTGTTTACCAGATGGCCTTTCCGATGGCCAGTGCTAAGTCACGTGACTATTCCCGCGGGGTAAGAGGGCCTAGTTTATTAGCCCTTTATGACAATTATGCGGCCAGCTCAAGATTCCTATTCCTCCCAATAAATTTATTATACAAGCATAATAATATTATATAATTTAGTGCTAATGATCTATGAAATTTTTATTGCTATTACTTTATCATTGTACATTTCCACCAGCTCAGACTGGTGTAGAAAGTATGAATAAAGCATAATTGTAGATATGTGTGTATTAAGAATAATCCGATATTTTATTGCTAAATCCTGTTTTAATTGACTTCCAAATTAAGATTTACAGCAAAGTCTTAATGCTCTTTAGGGAGCTAGAACTACAATAATTACTAAGAACAATAGATTAAAGTGCCTAAAAGTTTGCAGCTACGAGTTTACAAGAGTTTGCAAAAAATTTTTTATTGGTGCAAATTTCAAAAAGGAATTGCAGTTTGCAGCAATATTGCAGCAAATATGCTAAGGGAAAAGGATGACAACTTCATTTTGAGCAAGAAAAGTGCCATAAACAGATTTTCCGGTAATGTTTCAATTTTTTTTCACAGCCACCAGTGCAGCTACATGTTTCAATACAATTCTGAATGCATTGTGTAGCTATAATGGATATAGGGACCTCAAAAATTCTCAAAATTTTATTTTAGATATACTTTGACGTGATTCTTGGCATCAAGACATGTGGCAAAATGAAAGTGATGCTGTACCTGCCAATGTGACATGTAACATCAATAAGAATAGTTTATGTAGCATGACAGCTGACACTATAATAATATCTCACGCTGGAATAAGCAAAATATGGAGGCAATCTAAAAATTACCCTGCATGATGACAAAATGTGTATGTATGCATTTATAATATATGAGGCACCTGCATTTCTTGTCTAAAATAACTGGAACTTTAAATGGCAGTATGAACNCGTTATACCTTTGGCAGTACTGTGCTCCTTTCCCATGTAAAAAAGTCCGCACTCATCACTGTCTCTCAACCACTTGATGTTGGCTGCCATGATGCTCTCCACCTGATCACTCCAAGACTTCTGCCAGCCTTCTAAAACAACAGAACCTGATGCTTCATCAGAAGGGACTACTGAAGGTGAAGTGATGTCCTGAGATGTATCAGATTATGTGATATTTCCCCAGGTAGTCAACTGAGAGGAGACAGCCACCTCTGACTTAACTAACACATCCTCTGAAAAGTAAAAACATTATCTTAGCTTAAACAGTGACAACACAAAGCCTATGTGATAATGTGGTTAATTTGGTTTTAAAAAATGTAAAAAGAAAAATTGCATTTTAACAATACATAATTCTTTGTGTGCGGCAATGGTCTACTATATCTGCAACAGTATATTATTTTACCTGCTTGTGTCAACAGCATGGAATCTTCAACATATTTAGGGTCTTGTTCCATCTTTCTCTACCATCTCTCTCTCTCTACCCTCTTAATTGACATGAACGTCACATAGTGATCTTACCAGCCAGTTCTAACAACTCGGTGTCGGTAACAAAATTGGGGTTATTGGTCTCGCATTGTCTTTCTGCCAAGGACTCCTCTTTCTGAGCTGAGCCCTTGACTGAAGTCCGTAGTGGTGGAGAATGGAAACCCATCTTTGGTTTGAAAGTTTTTTCTTATTACTGTATTACTTTGGGTATTAATGTGCTCTTTTCCAGGGTTATAAATCTACACTCATTGCCTCTAAGCTACTTGATGTTGGTTGCCATTATGCCTTCTGACTGGTCACTCTATGGCTTCTGCCAGGTTTCCAAAACAACAGAACCAGATACTACGCTGGAAGGACTGTAGTAGGTGAGGTGGTGCACTGGCAGTTTCAGGGTGACTGCTGGATGTATGGACCTTATACAGTGCAGCCTGGCACAAGCCCCTTCTCTCAGTGTACCACTGATCATGTCCTTGCTGTATCAGGCAATGCACCTTGTTCATGGAGATTGAATTCACTCTGTCATTCAGCAGTGTCACAATCCTTCCTTCCTGCTGCTCTTTTTCCAAACAAGGTGGCTTGAAAAATGCTTCTGACAACTGGTGGCAGATTCATCAAAATCTGTGGGCTGCTGGAATACCATAAATAATGCCTTCACCCAACTTCTTCATTCTCTTGATCATCTTGTTGGCTGGCAGTGGAATATACTTTCAGGCAAATGAGACATCTCTCTCTGCATTTGCATTTGAAGTTAAAATTGAATGATTCTGACATACTAATTCTCCAGTAGCATCCAGATCACTTCTCACTACCAAATATTCTTTCATGTGTTTCATTCATCATAATCATAATTTTTTTAAAGCCACTTGATCGTCGGCTGTCACTATGCCCTATGGATCGTAACTCCAAAACTATGGCTAACCATCCAAAACATAGGAACAGGGCATGGTTGACGAGGCTTTGCCAAATAATATAATGTCTTGGTACGTGTCATCGGATTTCTCCCCATGTAGTCATCTGTGAGGAAATGCCCACTTATGAAGTATCTAGTACATCCTATGAAAGGGAAAAACAAATGTGATAAAATGTGATAATACTAACACAATTAGTTACTGAAACTAAGTATAAACTAATGGGGGATTCATTTTAGTTTTACTTTAAAATTTGATAAGTGGCTTTGTTTGATTAAAAGGCAGGGAAT
>NW_019774736.1:803083-886410 GCF_001039355.2 Lingula anatina | reverse complement strand
AATTTATATATTTCAGGACCCACCTGGTATAGCATTATACGTAGCCACTAAGACGGTCACCATCAATGGTGTAGCCCTGCAAAAGTACAGGTGTCATAGGGGAAGCAACTCTCTGGAAGGTCTGCATGCCCACCTATTTAGAGCTGTTCCTTCTCAAAAATGTGGTATCATGCCATTCCAGGTAAGCACTGTGTATGCATCAATCATTCCTGTACACTGCAATTTACTTTTTAACAACCAACAAACATTTTGATTTAATTTTTATTTATTGAGGAGTGGATGTGAACTCAAACATGGTAGAATTTTTTAAGAAATTTGATACAAAAGGGTTGCCTAATTTATTACATGAAATAGTGAATAATTTAAAGATATCTCTGCAGGTGTACCTCATCTCCTTTGCTGTCCAATGGAACAACAGAATGGAGTCTCTGCGTGTTGCTGGAGGTCGGGGACGTTTGTCATCCTGCTCAGATCCAAGACAGATTCAGCTTCTGAATCAGCAGTCTGAGGTTTTGTTTGGCAGGCGTCACCTATTTGAGCCTAATTTTACTGCTCCACTGCCATGTCCAGTAGAGTATCAGGATCCTGAAGAAAGAGAACTCTTAGGAGTAGAGTATGCTTTTTGCCAGTCTACTGATTTTACATCCAGAGAATATTATATTCAAAAGGGTAAGATGTGTATTCAGATTTCAAATATAACTTTTATTATTTGATAGAGAAAAGAAAATCAAAATAAATGCATAATTTTATGAGGAACAAAGTAATTTTGATGATTTCTGAATATCTTAACAGGTTTAGAACGCAAAATATTGCACTTGTTTTCCCTTTCAATTTAATGATTCATGGTCATTGTATTTCGTGTTTTACAGTGGATGAAGAGCAGTCAAAGGAGGATGGTGAAGAGGAGGAGGAGCAGGAGACTCAATCTGACCAAGAAGATGGGGGATTGAAGAAGACTCCATGGAGGATCCAGTGGATGAAGCCAATACCAAGTACTCTGTTTTCACAACATCTGAACAAGTAGGAGAAATCTCCAGTCCTGCACTAGAGGATGTGCTGATGGGTCCTAGGCACCTACACCTGCCAGGCTATGAGGAAGTGGAGAATTTGGCCAATCTACTGACAAAGTTGACCACTGATGACAGGCATTTAGTGCCCGTGCCTCTCAGAGAACAGATACGTATGGCTGCTTCCAAACTTCATGACCATGACAAGACCTCCAAGAACTTTGTGAAGATGTACGAGTCCAAGTGGGGTTACACCTTGTTTGGCCGTTGCCTTAGTCCAGACTCTCCTGAAAACAGTGCTGCACAAAAAACCAAATTTGGATGGATGCGCTACGCACAGGCTGCTGCCATCACTGAGGAGTCAAGATTGTTATATCTACTTATTAAGCTTCTAAAGAACAGACCACCAACCTGTTATGTCACTTCTCCATCCAAACTAGTCACCCGTGTGAAGGCAGACTATAAACGCCTTGTGGACAGAGTAAGAGACGATCCTGTACTGTGTACCTTGAACTTGCCTTTGCCAAATATCAATGCAAAATCAATATCATCATTTCTTGTTAAAGAAGAGAAAAGGGCAAATTTAGTGGCAACTGCTATACCAAAGGTTAAGCCTCATCAGAGAGTCCTTGAAGAAAGCAAAATGCCCAAGGCAGCTGAACTTCCAACATCCCTCTCACCACCCAACCGTCCAGAGGTGCAGTATCCTGTGATACCACTCACAAAGGGAATAAGATTAGGTCAAAAGAGGAAGCTACAATTTGATGAAAGTCAGCCAGCTACAACCTGCTCCAAGTCAACCAGCTCCTTGACCGGCAAGACAAAACCAGTTCTTATTAAATCGCAAGAATCTGCACATGTTCCAGTTCTCCTAGTTGTCCCCTCTCAGCCACAGGGTCCTGCAGCTCTTCTCCAGCCTGCGACTTCCTCAGGTGGTTTGGTCTTCCAGCCCCCACCTCTACCAATTCCCTCAAGACCCATTCTTCCAAAGAAGTCATCAAAGCCATGTGGCTTGTGCCAAATTCCAAACTGTGGTGGAATGAAGAAAAGGTACATGCCTTCAAAGGAGAAAGCAGAAGATCTTTACATATTGTCCCACCACAAGAAAATCAATGACAGAAGGCTTTGAAGGTGTTGTGTATAATGATTATGATCATTTTAAAACTGTTGTTGACACATTCCTTATTAATCTTTCAAATGAGGAGGGTATTAATTAAAAGAATTCCCACGTTCATTGCTCAGTTTCATTAACATAGTGTTTTCATTGAATAAAAGTTGCAAGCGCATGTTTATCTGTTTTGCATTTTCTACGAGCAGATTTTTTGTGTAAGATGTAGTTTTTTAGTCAGTAGATTTTACTTTCTTGGTAAAATGTAGAAATACAACAATTGCTCAATTTCATGCTGATATGAGTGCCAAAGTTTTCATATGAAGTAATGTTACATGTTCGTTGATCAATTTTATTAGACTAGCGTTTTAATAGAGAAATAGAGTAGAAAGTGCATGTTTTACAGGTGCTTTCTACAGACAGTGTTTTTGTGTAAGATGTACACTGTTCTAACTCACAGATGTTTGTTTTGATTGTAGAATGTAGAAATGCAACAATGGCTCAATTTCATGCTGCTGATTGGCAAAGTTTTCATACAAAGTTACATGTTCATTGCTCAATTTCTTAGAAAAAGTTGTGGTAAATGAAAATTATTAACTATAATTTTCTACAAGTAGTATTTTTGTATTAAATGTAAACTGTTTTTAAGTTTAAAATGGGTATTTTGATGATATGTGAGAATTCAGCAACTGCAAAATCATGCGGTTAAACTGACTTACAAATATATTTTTAATAAAGTTTGAAATGGAATACTTTTTTTTTCTAATAAACTTTCTCAATATTACATGTGTTTCTTATGTTGTTGGTGAGAATTCTTTAAATATATTATTATACATCATTCAGTACTTAGAATATTAGTAAAAATCAAGCCTTTCATTTACAAAATGAAACGGAAAGTGATTACATGACAGTTCTTAAATACTTGTCTCGTCTTGGGGTGTAATTACGTTCAGCAGCGCCCCAAGGGGGGTGATCAGAAACCAGGATAAGTACTTGGAGGGGTCATTGCCCATTGCCAGGCGGTCACCCATCCAAGTACTAACCTGGCCCGNTATGATTTAATTTTTATTTATTGAGGAGTGGATGTGAACTCAAACATGGTAGAATTTTTAAAGAAATTTGATACAAAAGGGTTGCCTAATTTATTACATGAAATAGTGAATAATTTAAAGATATCTCTCCAGGTGTACCTCATCTCCTTTGCTGTCCAATGGAACAACAGAATGGAGTCTCTGCGTGTTGCTGGAGGTCGGGGACGTTTGTCATCCTGCTCAGATCCAAGACAGATTCAGCTTCTGAATCAGCAGTCTGAGGTTTTGTTTGGCAGGCGTCACCTATTTGAGCCTAATTTTACTGCTCCATTGCCATGTCCAGTAGAGTATGAGGATCCTGAAGAAAGAGAACTCTTAGGAGTAGAGTATGCTTTTTGCCAGTCTACTGATTTTACATCCAGAGAATATTATATTCAAAAGGGTAAGATGTGTATTCAGATTTCAAATATAATTTTTATTATTTGATAGAGAAAAGAAAATCAAAATAAATGCATAATTTTATGAGGAACAAAGTAATTTTGATGATTTCTGAATATCTTAACAGGTTTAGAACGCAAAATATTGCACTTGTTTTCCCTTTCAATTTAATGATTCATGGTCATTGTATTTCGTGTTTTACAGTGGATGAAGAGCAGTCAAAGGAGGATGGTGAAGAGGAGGAGGAGCAGGAGACTCAATCTGACCAAGAAGATGAGGGGATTGAAGAAGACTCCATGGCGGATCCAGTGGATGAAGCCAATACCAAGTACTCTGTTTTCACAACATCTGAACAAGTAGGAGAAATCTCCAGTCCTGCACTAGAGGATGTGCTGATGGGTCCTAGGCACCTACACCTGCCAGGCTATGAAGAAGTGGAGAATTTGGCCAATCTACTGACAAAGTTCACCACTGATGACAGGCATTTAGTGCCCGTGCCTCTTAGAGAACAGATACGCATGGCTGCTTCCAAACTTCATGACCATGACAAGACCTCCAAGAACTTTGTGAAGATGTACGAGTCCAAGTGGGGTTACACCTTGTTTGGCCGTTGCCTTGGTCCAGACTCTCCTGAAAACAGTGCTGCACAAAAGACCAAATTTGGATGGATGCGCTACGCACAGGCTGCTGCCATCACTGAGGAGTCAAGGTTGTTATATCTACTTATTAAGCTTCTAAAGAACAGACCACCAACCTGTTACATGTATGTCACTTCTCCATCCAAACTAGTCACCCATGTGAAGGCAGACTATAAACGCCTTGTGGACAGAGTAAGAGACGATCCTGTACTGTGTACCTTGAACTTGCCTTTGCCAAATATCAATGCAAAATCAATATCATCATTTCTTGTTAAAGAAGAGAAAAGGGCAAATTTAGTGGCAACTGCTATACCAAAGGTTAAGCCTCATCAGAGAGTCCTTGAAGAAAGCAAAATGCCCAAGTCAGCTGAACTTCCAACATCCCTCTCACCACCCAACCGAGGTGCAGTATCCTGTGATACCACTCACAAAGGGAATAAGATAAGGTCAAAAGAGGAAGCTACAATTTGATGAAAGTCAGCCAGCTACAACCTGCTCCAAGTCAGCCAGCTCCTTGACTGGCAAGACAAAACCAGTTCTTATTAAATCGCAAGAATCTGCACATGTTCCAGTTCTCCTTGTTGTCCCCTCTCAGCCACAGGGTCCTGCAGCTCTTCTCCAGCCTGCGACTTCCTCAGGTGGTTTGGTCTTCCAGCCCCCACCTCCACCAATTCCCTCAAGACCCATTCTTCCAAAGAAGTCATCAAAGCCATGTGGCTTGTGCCAAATACCAAACTGTGGTGGAATGAAGAAAAGGTACATGCCTTCAAAGGAGAAAACATCTGGTAGTAAGCAGAAGATCTTTACATATTGTCCCACCACAAGAAAATCAATGACAGAAGGCTTTGAAGGTGTTGTGTATAATGATTATGATCATTTTAAAACTGTTGTTGACACATTCCTTATCAATCTTTCAAATGAGGAGGGTATTAATTAAAAGAATTCTCATGTTCATTGCTCAGTTTCATTAAACTAGTGTTTTGATTGAATAAAAGTTGCAAGCGCATGTTTATCTGTCTTGCATTTTCTACTTGCAGATTTTTTGTGTAAGATGTAGTTTTTAAGTCAGTAGATTTTACTTTCTTGGTAAAATGTAGAAATGAAACAATTGCTCAATTTCATGCTGATATGAGTGCCAAAGTTTTCATATGAAGTAATGTTACATGTTCATTGATCAATTTTAGTAGACTAGCGTTTTAATAGAGAAATAGAGTAGTAAATGCATGTTTTACAGTCGCTTTCTACAGACAGTATTTTTGTGTAAGATGTACACTGTTTTAACTCACAGATGTTTGTTTTGATGGTAGAATGTAGAAATGCAACAATGGCTCAATTTCATGCTGCTGATTGGCAAAGTTTTCATACAAAGTTACATGTTCATTGCTCAATTTCCTTAGAAAAAGTTTGTGGTAAATGAAAATTATTAACTATAATTTTCTACAAATAGTATTTTTGTATTACATGTAAACTGTTTTTAAGTTTAAAACGGGTATTTTGATGATATAATGTGAGAATTCAGCAACTGCAAAATCATGCTGTTAAACTGACTTACAAATATATTTTTAATAAAGTTTTAAATGGAATACGTTTTTTCTAATAAACTTTCTCAATTTTACATGTATTTCTTATGTTGTTGATGAGAATTCTTTAAATATATTATTATATATCATTCAGTTCTTAAAATATTAGTAAAAATCGAGCCTTTCATTTACAAAATGAAACAGAAAGTCATTACATGACAGTTGTTAATTACTTGTCTCGTCTTGGGGTGTAATTACGTTCAGCAGCGCCCCAAAGGGGGGTGATCAGAAACCAGGATAAGTACTTGGAGGGGTCATTGCCCATTCCCAGGCGGTCACCCATCCAAGTACTAACCTGGCCCGACGTTGCTTAACTTCGGTGATCGGACGAGAACCGGTGCTTTCAACGTGGTATGGTCGTAGACGATGACTGTCCGCGCTAGCACTGTTTTTGATCGACGGAAAGGAAATGAAACGGAATCGACACATCTGTTTGATGCGACGCTAAAAAGGACAAGTAAAGGTGGCCAGGCGGTCTTCCATCCTAGTCCAGACGTGGCCCGACGCACTGATAGACGAAGACAACGGCGCAACTGTGATTTGGAAAAAATTGAAAACTTAAAGAAAAAAAAGTGGTAAGTGAAAGAAACTGAAATCGGCTACGAATAAAATGTCAAAAACGTGTCTACGGCACCAGGTATTCCCAGGCGGTCACCCATCCAAGTACTAACCTGGCCCGACGTTGCTTAACTTCGGTGATCGGACGAGAACCGGTGCTTTCAACGTGGTATGGTCGTAGACGATGACTGTCCGCGCTAGCACTGTTTTTGATCGACGGAAAGGAAATGAAACGGAATCGACACATCTGTTTGATGCGACGCTAAAAAGGACAAGTAAAGGTGGCCAGGCGGTCTTCCATCCTAGTCCAGACGTGGCCCGACGCACTGATAGACGAAGACAACGGCGCAACTGTGATTTGGAAAAAATTGAAAACTTAAAGAAAAAAAAGTGGTAAGTGAAAGAAACTGAAATCGGCTACGAATAAAATGTCAAAAACGTGTCTACGGCACCAGGTATTCCCAGGCGGTCACCCATCCAAGTACTAACCTGGCCCGACGTTGCTTAACTTCGGTGATCGGACGAGAACCGGTGCTTTCAACGTGGTATGGTCGTAGACGATGACTGTCCGCGCTAGCACTGTTTTTGATCGACGGAAAGGAAATGAAACGGAATCGACACATCTGTTTGATGCCACGCTAAAAAGGACAAGTAAAGGTGGCCAGGCGGTCTTCCATCCTAGTCCAGACGTGGCCCGACGCACTGATAGACGAAGACAACGGCGCAACTGTGATTTGGAAAAAATTGAAAACTTAAAGAAAAAAAAGTGGTAAGTGAAAGAAACTGAAATCGGCTACGAATAAAATGTCAAAAACGTGTCTACGGCACCAGGTATTCCCAGGCGGTCACCCATCCAAGTACTAACCTGGCCCGACGTTGCTTAACTTCGGTGATCGGACGAGAACCGGTGCTTTCAACGTGGTATGGTCGTAGACGATGACCTTGAACTAGTACTTTCAGGGCAGAAACCATGCATTAAATTGTCCAATCATTGACTGTTATATACGAATGTAGTTCAGTGAGAGAAAATCAGTGCTATTTTTCTTTTTTTTTCCTGGCATTTCTCTCGTATTTTTAGGTCTAATTTTGCTGTAAAATAGCGGGCTAGGGTGTAAACTACAGCCAATTTTTTTCAGGACCAGGCAGAGTTGTGGTGCAGTCGTGAGACCTCTGGCGGAGGGAGCTACTGGCTTTGAGCGGTGCAGTGGTTTGTTTACAAATAGAGGGGTGCACATGTTCAAGTAATGCTCGTACGAAAGTTAACTTGATGACAGTTTTTTTTTTTTTTTTTTTTTTTTGCCATTGGGAGTTAAGTCAGTGTGTCTGCTGTCCATGGGGATGTGAAATGTTTCACCCAGTACTTTTGTTCATGCAGTTTTGCAGGCATTTCTTAGTATGGTCGTCAATGGGAGATTATTTGGTGATTTCTGCCCCAATGTGGCATGGTCGTGGACGATAACTGTCTAGGCGAGCACTGTTTTTGTTCAACGGTAAAGAAATGAAACGGAATGGACATATCTATTTGATGCGACGAGGACAAGTGTAGCCCATACAATCGTGGTAATCTATGCCAATTTTAGTGATAAAATCTTGGTCACGGATGACGTTACGCCTCGTACCGATTGCTATCTAACCTCCTAATAGAAAGGTGTTAAAATTAAATTGACGATTTTAGCTTTGATTTGTCAATATGCTTATAGGCCTACAATACATTGAAACGACGACCTTTTATATTTTCAAGGTGTTTTTATTGTTGTAAATCAACACAAAGATTAATTGATGCATTATTGAATAATTAGATGCAGGAAAAACCTCATTTTTGGATGATAGAAAAAGGGGATTACAAAATTCTTAAAGGTTTGAGTTGCTTATTCTCATACCAATAGGTACATGGCAACGAGAAATATAAACGCCGATATTTTATATTTTAGAGGGTATATTTATTGTTTTAAGTCAGCACGGGAAAGATGTATTATTGAATAATTAGATGCCGGAAAACTGTTTTTTTTTTTATCTGGATGATAAGTAAGCATAAGTACCTTCAACAGGCCAACGGCAGTGTACATGTACATGTACAGTGCCCAGATTGCCGTATTTTATAAGCGAGAGTAGGCCTATACCTACTATAGTAGGCTATATAAGTTTATAACCCCTTACAATTACAAACATACGTGCCCACACACATACACACGAGCACACACCAAGAAAGACTCATGCACAAATATATTGAGAAAGAGTTGAAGTATATATATACTTAAAAGATATTCATCATCATTGGATTTAAAATTTATAGATTTGGGGCCACCATACTTTGAGAGCTTACTGTTGCACATGCGCAGTTATTTAGCGCTGGTGTTCACGCTAACCTTGGGAAACTATGTCAAGGTAGTCTATATCAGTCATGTTGTAGGTACATGTACCACCGTGCTCGCGGCTGGTTTTTATACATGTTTACAAGTTATTGGTTGTATGATATATGTGCTTTTTAGTGGTAAGTGTTGGCACAAATGAAAAAGTGTATGAGACGTAAATAGTTAACGTTGTTGCATTTAAAACTGCATTATTAATAATAACAATAAGAATAACAAAAATGTTTAAAATGTGGGTCCGAGTCCTGAGTTGATCCCTTTTCAAGACCATTCATACCCGTAGCAGACTTCTTAATGAAAGCATCATGATGTGGGATGGACTCCCTTTCAAATTTGTGCTGTATACCAGTAGTAATTCTGATGATGTTGTTGTTGTTGTTGTATTAGTTGTGTTGTTGTGTTAGTCTTAACAACTAGACAAAGTCGTCCTAGGCTATGCACAGAACAATGCATGTGGCATTGTGCCCATTTAAGTATGGCAGTAAGATAAGTTTATCTTTAAAAATGTGTATATTTCAATTAACCCCTCATTTTTCCATTAAAATTCATCATCTTGCACACAGTATGATTAATAATTGAATTCTACTGTAGTATATGCACATATACATGTATATATAGAAAGCCAGATAAATGATGGAAAAATAATAGTGTATAGTAGACTTTGAAATTGTGGACTTCCATGCCTCTGTTTTGCTTTGAAACTTTGAAGTTGTGGACTTCCATGCCTCTGTTTTGCTTTTCCATTGTGATGCCTATTTGTTTAGTTTGAATATACCCCAGTAGCTTTAATATCACTTTTTTTTTCGAACAAGGAGGTGACAAAGTTTACCATATATGTTAATATATGTTAATAATATATGTTAATTATCTTAAAAATTGCATGTGTAGCACAGTCTTTTGTGGCAGTGTCAGGGCCTTCATCAACACCACTTAAAATTACCTTACTTGGGAAGATAATGAACATTTGCCCAGTTCTTACTAAATTTTGTTATTTTCTTTTAGGTATGAAATGTCTTTCACTGCCTATGAAAGAACCTCCAAATGAGGGTGTATAAGAATATGGAGGATGTCATGGAAATGGAGTAAATAATATTCCTTTAATTTTTACCATTATGGAGAACTTTGATAACCTGAAGCAAGTGTATGCCAAATGGGAACAGAAAGGAAATCCTTACTTAAAGAATACGCAGGGTTATGAACCTCCAGCTGGTCTGTCTGTCAACTTGCAGGCTGGAAGGCAGGCATGGAAGGACAAGTTTGGAGACAATCTACAGCCTCCTCAGAGAAGATCAAAATACAGGAACAAGTTCACTGGAGTCTCTGTTGTAAGTCTGCCACCATGGCCTGTACATTTGACAGTTTAAATGAACTGTCTGGCACAGATAGGTTCACTTTTGAAACAGTATTAAAACAGTCCATTCTTAATATTGAGGTTTAAATTTCTGAATTAAGAACTTAAGTGATTGAATAGACATGTAGTTTTTAATGTTCCCCAGTCTCCTTTGCAGTTTTAATCAGTAGTGTGAACCACACACCTTTTACCAGAGAGCTATCCAGCTGTTATTTGGATGGCCAGTTTTCTTAGAAAACAGCTTACAAAATATGATTTGATGAGTCAAGTAGAAATAAATGTTTTTACAAGGCTTAAGACGCTCTAACTGTCCTAATACTAAGCCTTTTATCATACAAAAAATGTCAATATTTAATGCATGGCTACTAGTTTACGGGCACCATTTTTAACATTAAACAACTACAATCCTATTGATCATCATGATGATTCATTAATCAATGTATAATATACTATACTATACTGTTGAGCTCTAGATTATTGATTTTTTAACAATTAAAAATTCAAATATAGAAATACCAAAATAGATATGCAGAGTACTAGTACATATGTTTTGATTATTGTGACATTTTTTCAGCCCTTGGGCACCAGTTTGGGATTCTTTAAGGTGATGCCTATCATTGCACCTCAAACCAATAAGTTCCAAAGGCCGTTTATGGGCAGATGTTGTGAAAAATGTTTATCTAACAGCAGGGTAAGTAGACTATGGATATCAGCCAGTCCTCTGCAAAATGTGATAACTGTGTTGATATTAAGAAATTTAATAAGCCCAAACTGGATAAATCCAGCCGTACTGTAATACAAGTAGATTAAATTTTCTAGGTGGATGTTGTGTGTACTGCACTGTTTAAGCCAGATTACAAGTTTGTCTTTGACTGCATTCCCACAGATTTAGATCGATCCATCTGGATCGACCTAACTCCCTGGGGGTTCGTGCTAAATCGCTGTCAGCCGAGCATGCACAGCTTTCAGTAGGAGGGATAGACATTTACTAGTAAGCCGGCTAAGCTGACAGTAATCTAGTGAGACTCCCCACAGGGATAGATCGATCTAAAATCTGTGGGAATGCAGTCATTGTCTCTTGGGTCTGACCAAACAAATGTACCTTATTTGAAACTGAGATCATGACTGAAGAGGTGAAATCAGTATGTTGATTATTTGGTATAAATTTTAATTTATGTATCTTCTTGTGTGGAAGAAAATCAAAGATGTTCCTATATGTTTTGTTTTGACAGAATTGGTTATACCAGGAGTCAACATCAAAACCAGATATTGCTGATGTATTTCGTGAATATGATGAATATAGGTAAGCTTACATGAATACACAGCTAATGTGTAATTATCAAAATATGTAAAAAATAAGGTTTCTTAGATTCATTTTGAAGTATCATTAATACATTATACAATAAAGTCACAAATTTAATTTTGTTAATATAACCAGGTATTGTAGTAATTATGAAACCTTGACATTTCTGTCCAGGAGGAGGAAAGGTTATCTTGCCAGAGTGTGCATGTCCTTCAGCTGTACCTTGCAGTCTAGGACGCAGTCGTCTATCACTTACCCAGACGTAGCTAAACAAGTCATGAAAAGTAAAAGGTAAATATTTCTATTTGTCTTTTCATATAAGGACATTGTACATTTTTGGGGGGATCTTTTTACTTTGATATCATGATAATAGAAAATGTTACAGAGAATAAAAATACTGTAGGGCATGTAACTAAAATGGGATATGAAGAGAGAGATTCTGGTCTATAGAGCATGTACATGGTGGATGGGCTACCACAAATAGGCATTACCATTGCCTCTGGGAAAGATGGCATCATACATGTAATGCTCTGTATTTCTAACACTGGTAATGCTGCAGTTGTACTGATGCACTTACTGAAATTTTCTTTTACAGAATCCAGGCCACTCTTGATACATGTGCAAGGCAGGATTGTCCAAAGGAAGGTATGGCTTGTGGTTACATGTGCTGGATTTTGCAATGGGAAACTGGCCAAAGCATGTGCAGCTCATGCTTCATCCCAAACAAACTTATTTGGATACCTTCCAAGAACTGAATCTGAATTACTATTATTTGTCAATGAATTACCAAAACAAAACAAAACAAAACAAAACAAAAAAACTCCTTTGAATATAACTAACCAGTAGCATAAGACAGTTCTTTTGTTCTCTGTGTTTGTGATTAATTATTTGCACTCATAATTTATTATTATTTATTTTTTGTCATACCTTTTGCAGCTACAACATTTTCCTTAGATAATGAAGAAGAATTTGAAGATCCCAAACAGTTGCCCGAGAAACTTGCATTCCATATGAAACGGGCTAATCATTTGCTTAGTAAAATGAAAGCGGGTATATCCCTGTCTCTGCTCAAGTAAGTGTATTTCTGTTTAACATAAATATGTTGCTAGTTTTTTGTCAATATTACTATTTCAAGACAACTAGACTTCAATTTATTTTACTAGGACAATCACAAGTCAGAAATATTAATGCACATGTTAACTTGATGATGTGTTACCCTAAGTATGTTCATTGCATATTATGAGTTATTTTATAAAATAGAATGCCATGTTAAAGACAATATATATATGGCAAAAAATTCTTGGTTTTCATCAGAGGTTACAAAAAAAAAAAAACATATATCCTCGAGTATTGCAAAGGCAGAGTGTAATTCCAGGTTAACCTCATGGGTATTGCACAGAGTCCTGAGGTACTTCTTGTCAACAGTTCAAGTTCACAAAGGTCAGATGGAAATGGTTCAGAAAGCTGCAGAGGTACCTCACATAGTACACAGTCTTTGAGTTGATATCTGTCAGACACAACTGAATTGAATATTTGTATTTTCCCCTATGTAAAGCTAAAGTACATTTATTGTTTGAAATAGCTCGGTTATGCCAGAAATCAGTTTATGTAAGCTGCTTGAATTGGAGGATAGGAGTCTTGAGCTGACTGTGCCTGAGTACTTGCTTTATATTTACATATACACCTAGAGTAGCTGAAAATAAACTGAAAATCTCTATAAGGTGGGTTATGCAAAAAATACTAATAATATTTTGTAATTTGGAACTCTCATGCAGTACTTTATCTGTTTATTTTTTTCTTGGATGGTAACATAAAAATGAATTGCCTATTTCTAGAGCAGTCATCCTTTGATCTTTCTGCCCCACCATCGTAGTCACCTTGACTATGTAGTTGTAACTTTTATTCTGTACAACTATGGGATCAAGGTGCCCCATGTCGCTGCAGGGGACAACCTGATGATTCCGGTTTTTGGGTGAGTTTGCTTAATTGCATGCATACATGTACTACCATGATGCTAAAGAAATTATGGTATTAACATGTGAGATTCTTTTTGTATTCATGTAAGTTGCATAACAAAAATTGTTTTATCAAATCTCTGGTCTTTTCATATATTAATTAATAAATGTGTTTGTATACTAGTTAAATATGGTTAATAGGGTATTTTTGGACACACTGATTCCCTAAAATTAATTGTCTGAAATGCATTGTGTTAATTTCAGATCTTTCATGAGAGGGCTTGGTGGTTATTTTATAAGAAGAAAGTTGGACAAAGTAGAAGGAAAGAAAGACCTGCTGTACAGAGCTGTTTTGCACACTGTAAGTGACAAAATATTATGTGCAAAGTCATGTGCATCTACACACAAACTTGACAGCATGTCAGATATTGTATATGTTAGCTTTCTATAAAAGATTTGAAGAACCAGCAGTGTGTGTTTGAGCTAATTTTTAATTTCAGTACATGCAGGAGCTTTTACGAGCAGGACAGAATATGGAGTTTTTCATTGAAGGAGGAAGGACCAGGAGTGGCAAGGCTGCTGCACCCAAAGGAGGACTGTTGTCTGTAGTCATTGACTCATACATGGATGGTAAGGGAAATGTAAAGAAACATGGGTCAGCTTTTGATAACTAAGGGTCAGGATGTGTAGAAAAAATCGATACCTTTTAATGTAAATTTGAGACCAAAAAGGTCACTGATAATGGACACTTTTTGGTTAAATTAAGATTGTGTTTTTCAGGCCTCTTAGAAGATGCTTACATTATTCCCGTCAGTATCAATTATGAAAAGATTTTAGATGGTACTTTTTTCATCAGAGAGCAGATGGTGAGTTTTACACTCAGATATTTTAAATTTCTTATATGATGTCTTAAGTGATTTGAAATCCACATTGAATAATTATCCATATTATCCATAGTTTGGAAAATATCAGTGACCAGAAAAGTATATCATGTTTGAGCTTTTAAACATGCAATGTAGCTTTCTTAAAATTAAATTTCCTGCATGTTAAGGCCTAGAAATGTAATATTTATCAGGGTGAACAAAAGATAAAGGAGACATTCTGGGGAGCTTTGAAAGCTGTCTGGAGAGTTCTCATGTCACATTATGGTAACATTAGGGTGGACTTCGCACAACCTTTCTCACTCAAGGTCAGTGTTTTTTTTTTTTTTTTTTTGTATTTCTTTATTTTGAAAATTTACATGTAATCTGTGCATAAGTTTTTATTTTAATAAATTACTACTGTAATTATTTCATGGCATACTCAAGATAGTGGAATTCATTATTATTGATTTTTTATTTGTAGGAATATCTTCAGTCTGCTCAATACACTAACATGGAGGCTCGTAAAGAAAACCTTGAGTCTCGCAGGAACAGTTTTTCTCGAGCACGCAGGTCATCTGGCAAGTTACGCCCGTCTGGCAGTTTGACATCTTTGTATGGAACTGATGTGGTTGTGGAAGACCAGAGACAGACTGTGAAAGACTTGGCACAGCATGTAGTATACAGTAAGTCCTGAAAATATTTCGATATTTCAGATATTCATGGATTTAAAAAAAATCTGAGCAATGCTTCATATGCATATATTGTGACTTTGTTAATGCAAATATTGTGACTTAATGCATAACATGTTAATACTTTCTCCTCAATCATTGTACTATAAAAACTAACAAGAGCAGCTTGAAGCTGTAAATGTATAAAGCGTTTGCCCTAAGGCTTATATTATATCTTACATAAAAGGGAAATTCAAAAGAACTCTTTCAAATGATGCTATTAGTTTCAGTCAGTGTGGTGTAGTCATTAGATCTGAAAATGAATTTGAGGATTTAATTTCAGCTTTTGTGAATAGTTCCACTATAATGTGCACTACCATGCTGGCATTCCTGCTTGTCACCAAACACAGAAAGGTATTCTATGATTAAAAAAAGGTTAATGTATCAAGAAAATAATCATTTGTTCCTTGGTCCATTTCTGATCTATTTTGAAAATTCATCATAATCTATCCTTAACTTTTTGTATAATGTTGTGAACAGACAAACTAACTTACAAACATACTGACTTACGGAACATAAACATAACCTACTTGGTGCACATATTTTGTACAAAATGTTAAAGAGTAGGTCCATGTTATTTTTTTCTGGGAGATTTTTAGACAAAATAATCTGTTGAGGCCAAATAATTAGTAACAACATCAGTGATTTACAAGATAATAGCGAATAGTGACTTTTTGTATATAGACACAATGTGTCTGTATATGTTATGAACATTGTCTCTGCCTGTGTTGCCACCAGTGACGTTGTTATTCAACACATTTATTGTCCATTTTATTAATGCCAAACCGTGTTTTATTTTAATTCACTATTTGTTTGATAAAAAGGCAATTTCTTTTTGAAAATCTGCATGATTGGGCAAATTTTACAAAAGTCATTCTTTATTATTATTATTATTATTATTATTATTATTATTATTAGATTTTTAGGTAATGTTTACTATATGAGTGCCAAAACATATTTTTGTATTACTTTATATTTGCTGAATAGCTTTCATTAGTTAAATGGCAGGTATCAAGTAATGTTTAAATGGAGGAATGGGAATTACTTTCTTCCTGTCAGTTGTGTGTATATTTGTCATCTTTGCTTTATGTTAATATTTTGTTAAAATCCAGCATTTCCTTTTCTGATTCATAGGGTGCAAGATTAGAAGAGCTTGTACAAAGTTTTGAATGGCTGAAAGAGGAGATAACATTCAGAGGAAGAGATGTTGGTTTTGTTGGAAGGGCACCAACTGTCATACAGTATGCGGCAGATGTTCTAGGGGACAACGTGGTGAAGAAATACAGTGTGCCAGCTGATGACAGGTTGGTCCCTTGGTTATGTTATTCTCTGTTATACTGTCTTGAAAATTTAAACTGAAGTACTAATCGCATTTAGTAGGAAGTGATCTGAGGTGATTCTAGAGAAGTATGTTTCTTTGGTGAATATTTACTTTTCTTTTGTAACATATTTTTATGTCTGGGTGAGTGATGATTTAATTTTTCATTTTGCAGTCTTGCTGGCAGTGAGGATAGCATTGGCACAGAGTTGATGTATTTTGAGCCAGTGACCTGCTTGCCTGATGTATTTGAACTCAGATACTACGCCAGTGGAGCCATTAGTGTCTTCCTTATGGAAAGTATAATAGGCATGTATTAAATGTATGCCAGTGAACCAACTATATCAGAAACAAGACACTTTCTCAAAGCAAGGTAGAAATGATCGTGGCACTTAACACAATTTAATTCATTAATTTATTTTTGTCCAATACCTTTCTCAATCAGTGGGATTTTAAAAAAAATATGGAAATGGTACATATCTTGGTTTTTAAATTGAAAGAAACATTTCATTTATGACCCTGGTCAAAAAGTCCTTCCCAGCAATAGGTCTCTCCCACAGTTGCTCTGCATGCTCCTTTGTTGACAAGTTTTAATTAATGAATAACTGATTGACTGAGTGCAGGGATAAAAGTTGATTGGTCTCTGACAGGAATGTCACTGGTGACTGGTGTGAAAGTTCCTCTTAATTGTTAACGCCAAACTTACCTCAACCATCTGGGATGGCGGACCTTACCTGAAAAGAAGACTGTCCTGTAATGGTCTCTCAGCCACAGTAAATAAATCTCTCACTCCATTTGACCAGATGCGTGGGGAGGCGTGTGTGAGGCAGGGAGACCATTACTGGATTAAGTGGTCTTCCTTTCATGTAGGGTCTGCCATATTTGAGCTTTGGACCAGTTGATACTCGAATCTTCTTTTCTGAATGGCCCCATTCAGTCTATACTTGGTTTTAGTTGGTCTTTCTGTGAACATGCCTTAATGCTCACATGAAGAATCTTAGTATGATTGGGTTTATAAAAGAGAACAATGCTGCTCCCTTTATCTGCACTCTGACTCGGTAACTGGTGACAACACCTCAAAACCCAGTTTTGTAATTTATCTTGAAAAAATAACATATTTTGTTTCTGACTCATTAAACCTTACTGCGCAGGGCCTGGACATAATTCATGATAATTTGGTTAACATGCCAAATACTATTATATCATTTAAAGATATCTGTTTGCAAGGTCTTGTAAGTGTAATCAGTGCATTGTGACATGTTAAATTTCAAAATGAATTTCTGTTTTATATTTTGATGATTTAATTTAATGAAGATTGACAGTTTTACCCAATTAGGAGTTTGACTTAGCATATGATTTTCATTCCTATATGTTTAATCTGTAGAAAGCGTTTTATTTAGGCCAAAGTGTGTTGCTGCCATTTAGGTTATTTATACTTCATGAATTTAAGTTCTATTGATCAATGATTTAATTGATGTATGCTGATATAGCATAAAAAGGTGGGATATTCAGAAATTCTCATGTCCTATAATTATATGGTACTTGAGTTTTACACAAACATTATTTAAATGATTTGGTTATTCTCAAGTATTGTGAAGCATATGAATAACTGGATAAAAAGTTAAGAAATTGAACAGTTTTGACAAATTTGTCTCCCTGAATGTTATTTATCAAGAATAGGGATTTCCAATTTTGATATCATTTGAGATTGTAGAAAAGGTTTTCTTTAAAGCTATTACAGTTGACAAGAGTGCATGTATCTGAACTTCGGTTGGGAACATTGTACTTCAGGAAATTGTAAAAGTAATAAAAGCACATTTGTCATTTGGCCATGATGTTGATATAGCTTGGCCTAATATTTCTAAAAGAAGCTTTAAATTACCAAAAGACCATTAATGCAAGTGTCACATTCTCCTAAAGAACAATTTATAGCTCTTTATTTAAGAATACTTTACACTTGGTTTGCTTTCCTGCTTCCTTAAAGGCTGCGGTTATGTATTTACAATGTAAAATGGAAATCAGTTTTTATAACTTGGGAATTTCTTCAGAAGGGTTGATAAGTTGGAGTACAAAGAGACTGGATATTGCATTTTCTAGACACTTGCACTGTGGAGTTAATCAATAATTTGTGTGGCACAGTTTCTTTATTGTATCTCTGTTTTGTGAAATGATGAAAGAAGCTAAATTAAGTCTTTGAGGGCTCCATAAAAAAATAAGGATAGTATCTAATTATGGTGATCAGAGTTTGTGAAAGCAGTACATTAAACAGGGATTATCCAGAGACACTGCAGCAACAGATGTTATTATTTTTTAAATTTATTTATTTATTATTTTATTTAATTTTTTATTTTTTATGGTTGAGACATGGTATATGGTTGCAGGTTTTATAATTCATCAGTTTGCCTTCCAAGAAAAATAATAAAAATTGATGAAATGAAATAAAGATTATTTAAGGGATAATAACTCTTTGTATAAGATCTATATTTCACAATAAAAACATTGTGTATAGCTCATAGAAATATAATATATTCTGTTTTACCACAAAAACGGCAGTTATAGCTATTATTCTGATATCTGAGCTTGTCTTTAGACCATTGATAGCTATACTCTGTTAAAATCTCTTAAGAGATTTTAACAAAAAACCAAACTTTTTAGAAAAAAACCAGGGACTAACTTTGAATGTAAAAATGGAGTCATTAACCATTGGCAAGTATGGGAAAATTGTTGTTTACTCCAGGAAAATTCATTTTTGGCCGAAACGAAGAGTTATTATCCCTTTAAGCATCATTAGTTTTTTTAGCATTTTTATTGAAAGAAAAGAAGTTCATTGTATTTTGACCATCTGAAATTGAATTATTGCTTTATCTTTTATGTTGTTTTGGAAAACCAATGAGCGTCAGCAAATGATGGATGTTTTGTCTAATTATTTTATTGACATGACATTTTTCCAACAGATAACCATCGTGTTTGTTTTATCTTGTCTGTTGCTATTATTTTCAGCCACAACAGTGTATGGTGTTGCCTCTGATGATCTTGACATTCGCCACATTTCTACAACAGATGTTTTTGTTTCTCATGATGAAGTCATGGAGAAAGCTCAAAGGCTGTGTGCACTGCTGCAGTATGAGTTTTTATTTGTTCCAGTAAGTCTTCATTGCAGTACAGCCCTTGATAAGTGACTGCTTAAGCAATGAATATTTACCAACTTGATCCTACTTTTGTTCATTAATTGTTCCCTTGATATTATGTTTGGAATGCAAATATTAAAAAAATATATTATAAAATAAGTAAATAAGATGAAGTCAGAGTTTTCAGATAACATGTGATAATAGTCTTAAGGAAAGGTGATGAGTAAATGGAACTTAAGTTAGCACAGCTTCATCCAACAGATCCTGGTTTTACTGTAGCATAGAAAAAAATGCTTTTTGCATTTCTACAGCCTTGCACAAGTCTTGGGACAGAGCTAAGCAGTGCCATGGATAAGCTGATCACATATGAAATCTTGAGAGAAGAGGAATCCTCCCTCCACTCTGCATACACTGACTCCAGGGAAATGCAGTGGGCAAAACGGTTTGCCTCCAGTTTAAAGATGCAAGAATACAGCTCAGATGAAGAGGAGGAGGAAGAGGTTGCATTTAAGAAATTGCAGGTGGGGACCTTCAAATACTGGTTAGGTAAAGCAGCAACTGATCAGGTCACATTCTTGCTGTGCTCTACCACAAACCAAAATGTTAAGCAAAAGGGAAACATGTCTTTGCAGAATGCAAGTTGTTTTGAAGTGCTTTTTACAATCTTTTTATACACAAGACCTTTCAGTATTATTTAATGCAGTGGATTAGAAAAGTGGTGTCATTAATTTTTGGTGTTAATTTCAGGTTCTTCTAGATGAACCTGACTGCTATAATCGCTTCAACTTCTTACTGACTGTCCTGGCTCCATATATTGAGTCTTACTGGATAGTAGTGCAGTCCTTGACCAGGCTTTTGAAAGAGGATATGCCAGGTAAAAACAGAAACAAAAGGATGGCTTTGTTTTCTGTGATAAGAAAATTGATAGACAAGTGTAGTGCTTTGTATTTCTGATTGAGGAGAGATAATATTTTTATTTACAATTATATCCAGATTTTGATTTTATTTTATCTTTTAATCATCGTTTTGCATGATGATTTTAGTTTTAAAAGGGTGGTTTCTGAATATTAACTTGGCATTTCAGAAAATGAGTTCTTGGGTACTATTCATCAAATTGCCTTAGACAGAGTTGAAGATGGAGTGGCAGAATTTGGTAAGAGATGTTAAGTAGTGTGTTTCTTGTGAAATTTCTATTTCAATAGAATTCTTAAAATAATGCTTCTTGAGTGAATCAAGCAAAACACTTATCAGATTTACATTTGACAGTTTTTTCAGTTAAGAGGGCATAACCTGTAGAGAAGGCTATAAAAATTATGTAATTTTATGTTTTAGCTGAAAGTGTTTCTATGGAGTGCTTGAAGAATGCTATTAAAGCTTTGCAGAGCATCAAGGTGTTGGAGATCTACTATGATACAAAAACTGTGGAGTTCACCAAGACTGTCTCCCTGTGTGACAAGTACAGGGAGGAGGAAAGATTGAATGACTTCATAGATTTTATAGAGGATTGCAGAATGTGAACATCTGGTTGGTTTTGTTTTTGAGGATTACTGCGGAATAGGAGTTGCAGGGGATAGTTGATAAGTGAAGGGAGTTGAGTTTAAAGCATTTTAAATATGAAAAGATAAAGGAACGGAAAAATAATTAGTTAATGAAATTTCTGGGATCATCATGGTGTACATAAACCAGACAATCGGACATTAAATTAAGTTATATGCAAACATTCCCATGTGTCTTTAATTTAATGTATCTAAAACAAAAAGACTTGTCAAATAAAAATGATCTTTTATTGAGCATGTTTACCAAGGAGTTCACATTCTACCAATTGAAGTTGTGACACACCTGAATATTGTGCCATTACACCCAAGTCTAGAATATATTCATGTTTAATGATTTGAATTAACTGTAGTTTGGTTTCCTTAAGACATTTAAAGAGGTATCATATTAATATTTCTGTAAATCCTGAGCGTACAAGGTTAAGACAAGGAGAAAAAAATGGATAATTCTACAGTTTCCAGTCCTATGACTTGCTGCCTTGTGATTGTGTGAAGTTCACTGTCGCATGCATAAAGTCACTCTCCTCTTGGATACTTTACCCTCCAGGGGAGAACTATGTCTGCACCCTTGCCTGAAGTAGCCTATGGTATTAATATTAATAGAAATGTAATAATTTGATATGTGCAGACCATGGTTTTCCCTTGGGAGCAAATAACGCAAAACTTTCATGTCCACACTTTTTCCTGGTAGGTTATTGACTACTAATGAATAGGACGGACATGACATCAGTTGTTGGAGAGTCAGGTGAACATGTATATTGCATGTCAAAAAACAAATTATGTATAATTGAAGAGAAAGAGCAGAGGCACCACAATTGTTGATGTTAACCACCAATTACACTTTTTTATTGTTGGTCTATTTAGTTTCCTTTCTCTTGTTTATAAGGTATTGTTAAGAAGGCATTGTTATATTTTGTTAATACTTTTTTCTGTTTTTTTTTAACAATTAAAATTGGTTATTCAGTGATGATTTAGAAAAATAGCAAATGCAGTTATTCATTAATGTTAATTATGAAATGTGTAAAACTGCAAGAATAAAAGTAGAAATACTGTACTTGATTCTTCAGTATCTGTGTTTTGGAATTGTGAAAATAATGAATGAATGAAATTTGACCAAAGTCTTAGTTGTGGAGAGTTAAAAAAATACTTACTTACGGTTTTTCTTCTTGTCAGTGCCATAAACTTTTCCCTTCACATTGTTCCAAACAAAACATTTTATCTGAAAAGTTCTTTGTACTTCTAATGAGTTACATTGAGTAGTTATTTGAAATTCATGGTACAGAGGTGTTTTGCATGATGAATCTTCCCATCACAGGAATAATTTATGGCTGGATGATCTGGCATAGTAAAAATAACTAGCGGCTATGTGGGCCTAAAATAGAAATAACATCACATAACAGCCAAAAAGTTTTCATGATAATGTCAGAATTTTTTGTTTGTTCAATTAAAGGTTACCCTGCTAAGTTGTTTGGTACAAAGTGAAAATTATTAGTAATGTTGGTTTTTCGTGTTATCAAACAATACGTGTAGGTAGAAAATGTCATGGATCACATGTTTTAGATGATTGCAGTGTGCCACAGTTCTACTGGTCCCCCAGGCCAGACATCTTTGCAGAGTGTTACTTGTCAAAATTACATTATTATAGATCTACAGAGAAATCTATTCACTGCAATCTGTGGTCTGAGGACAGGTCCAGGGAGAATCAGATTGGTGTGGCATTGCACAATTGCACAAGTCTACAGGGAGAAATTAAGTGATAGGACAACAAATGAATTATATGACTTTGTGCTTATGATACTCTTGTACAAATTCATTACCAACCTCTAGTCAAATTAGAATAGACTAATTGAATCCCACAGTGACAGCATGTCAATATTTGGTATCTGTGAAATAGTAAGGTCATAAATTGCAGTGCTCTGGACATGCGGAGGAAAGATATACTGCTCCAGCAGTCCCTCTTTAAGTATTATTTTTAGATGCATAAATTCAGATGTATAAGCTAAGTCTTTGTCCTAGTACACATCGTTAGATGTCATGGGTTTAAGGTCCAAGTTTTTTTTTAAATAATTCTCTTGTAAAGCCATTTACTGTTACTTTCACCCCCTCCTGAAACTGATCGCTTAATACAAATCTATGCTCATAAAAGAAAATAAGTTACATAAAATTGGAATTAAATTCTGTCAGTTAACATCATTTTGAAACATGTTTTAGGCTTTGTTCTTAGTCCCTCTTTAACTTTCGTCCAGTTAGACCTTTTTATCCTGTGTGTGCATTTTGGTGTTTTTCATATGAGTATGAAATAAGCTGGAGCGGCAGATATTTTGACAGTTATGTAAAGATCAAAAGAGTCTTTCAAGACAAACTGTTACATTTTGTTAGATGGAACCACACATGTTACAGTCATAAAAATGTATGTACCAATAATGTGGTTTCATTTTTAAATCAGTAATGTTGTACACATGGAAACTTATTGTCCATATTGGCTGCATAAGGGCTACATTAAAGTTATTGTGTAGATTTAGTTTTAACTTTAATTGGTCTCAAGTATTCCTAGTTGTTAATCCTTACTTGATGTTTCATGTCCAGAATGTGGTATGAAGGTTTTATCATCACTCATATTTTTTGTAAGTTGTTGACCTGATTTTTCCAAAAATTAGATATTAAACTGGCAAAATTTTACTTCATGTAAAATGTCAAAAAACATAATGAAATAAATAAAAAAGATCATAAAAGTGAAAAAGAATAGATAGATTAAGATTGAAGAAAACTATAAATATGGGCTAATTTCAGCTGAACTCTTCTTTATTAAAGGAAATTGGGCAGTCATTACTTGCCTGTGTTTTTATGTGGGTGATAAGCTATTAAATATTGATTACATTGCAAATATATATATATATATATATATATATATTTTTTTTTTTTTTTTTTTTTTTTTTTTTTTTGTTAGAGAAAGTGTAATTGTAGACTGCTGAGATACAAATTTGCTGATCATACTAAATGTATTACTGAATTTTCCCTCTAGTGCTATAATGATATGTTTTGATGAATAAATTGTAAATTGAAAGCCCTTTGAGGTGTAGAAGATGCAATTTTTATGATATTTTATTGAGGTTTTTAGGGTGAAAGGAATACAGTTCTAGTCTCATGGATAACCTGTGTAAGTAGATGTTCCAGAGACGTGCAGTTGAATCAGTGGAGTCAGATAATAAGCATGTAACTGTTTTTCACATGTGACCTAGTAGCGTTTATCAGGTCACCAGACATAGTACCTGACGTGTTTGTGGTAACCTAAGGTGTTCTTATCACTTTTTCTTACCTTTAATGATGTAGCTTCTCACTTGTAGAACTAGTAAGTTTGATGGCATTGGTGTAAAACATGGCAAAATAAATTGTACCAAGTACTTTTTCAAGATTGTGATTCATGTATTTTTCTAAGAGCCAAGGACAGGGTTTTTAGGGTCATTAGATGCATTGTGTGATTTTTTATTCTATAATCAAGGCCTCATGATGTCATAATTATTTGACTTTTGGGATATGCTTATCTTTGGTGTTCTTTGCTCCTTTTAGATATGTGGGATGATCTTTGTTAACTTTCTCAAGATCTTTTATTATTTAACATTTTTGTCTGTTTGCCTGACCTGATCCATTTAAAATTATGAGGGACTGTGAACTCTTTGTTCCCACCACATACATCAAAACTGGTTTGTCTTGCTTGTGGGATGCGCTCATCTACCGGTCGTACAAATAAGAGCAGCCACATGTATGATTGATAAGATGGGAGCTTGCGTGCAATACTGCACAACATGGGCAATAATTTTTAAGGCAGTACTGGTACTAAGAGGATGTACTAACTTGTTTCTGTTGTATTGATTCAAATTTAACTAAATTGCATCCTGGAGGATTAATATTGCTAATGTGTGTACTTAAAGCTGAGTGTGGTGAGTTACAAAGAAGGACTAACTAGCACAGTATTTGTTCTTTTCATGACAAAATGCCATGGGTCGTGGTTCAAGCAATGGTTGCAGATGGCTAGGGAAGCGTGGCATGGAGAATTCATGCTCCAGTTAATAAGGCGTAGTTCAATAAAAGTGGAACTATTGCTTGTAGTTCACTGCCTGTGGGCAGGATATTTAATTTTAGATCTTGAAACAATAAAGGATGATTAAAGAATCAAAGGAAGTTGGTGTGCAATAAGAGTAATCAATCACCACTTTTCTTTTTTTCTCTACACTTGTGTGGCTTTTTCTTTATTGACATGCAATGTTAAGGTAGATATTGCCATGTTGTACATGAATGTCTGAAGCCTAAGAGAAAATTTTTAGTTCAGTTGTCATGGTTATATACCTATAGTATGTAATATCTTAGAAGATTGTATGATTACCAGTAACTAACCACAGGGAGTCGGTCCAATCCATTGTGCGTCTCGCCTTCTGCCACTGTAAATTAGTAAGGCCCTAGCAGAGCTGTGGGGCTGGTTAGAAGTCATATTGCCTTGTGGCTGTCTGTTGAGATGTGATACTCCCTCCCCCCCCCCCCAAAAAAAAAAAAAAAAAAATAGACTGGAACTATTCCACCGTTTTTTTTTTTAGATCAGTCAACCCCAATGCAATTTCACTGAAACACTCTTGTCTTTTTACACAATACAGTTATTTAAATCAGAGAGGTTTACGTCAGGGGGGCGTCTCGATAGTCCGAAGGTTCATTGGTCCGAAAAGTGGTTACATTTTCATCGATTTTTTAATCAAGGGTTCATTGGTCCGAAGGTTCTATAGTGAACATTCGGACCAATGAACCTTCGGACTATTGAACCTTCGGACTATCGCTACGGCCCCTACGTCAGGCTTCCACTTGCAAACAGTTGCAGTGGCAAACTGAGATACAGATTTTTATGCAATTACTCTACTGGTAGGCACATTGTGGATGTTAAATCCACTTTGAATCATCTTCAGGGGACTCACATTCAAGATACCAGGCTGCCCGTTATTCTTATTCAATTTTGCGAATCAGGGGCTTTAATATGTCAGCAATAACATGTGGGTTATGATGTAGTTAAAAGGTCAATTTGCTCATGTATTAATACGGTCCACCCAGAATGCTTGTATAGCATTATGGTTGCTATTGATCTAAATAATTTTTTTTTTCTTTTTTTTTTTTGTATATTCACTGGTTAAAAATGATAGAGCATAATAAATGAATAAATTAACTAAATATTGAATGAGTGGCTTTTATCCCAGCTGTTTAAATGACATTTATATGATGTAAAATAAAATCCATGTAGTGCAGCTCAGTCTTTTACCCCACTGTTGTCTCTGTCATAGAAAAGTGCCACTTCACTGTATATCTCTATCTCTATTGCAAAAAAAAATATGCATTCAGCAGATGAATGTTTGCTATTTCCTTATGCTCTTGTAACAAGCATGCATAGGGAGGATGACCCAAAGCTGTGCAGTTTTCATAATGCATTAACTTTTATGACACGCAATTGTCAAAAGTGTCAACGTCAGCTGTGCCTGTGCATTGACCTGGAACATGTCTGTTTTTAAGATACACATCTGTAGGACTCTTTGCTCAGCAAATTGCATCTCCCTGTCTGCCAGCCAGATATTATACTTGTGACACATCCCCAACATGCCAGCATGGCTGATGTATTATTTCACATAATATACTCAATTGGTAGATAAATACAAGCATCCATGATAATAAATTATGTGTTTTTAAACTTCACTATTTTCCATCTTTTTAAAGGCTTCTTGTTGTAATGGCACTTCATTGTGGCCTCATTTATGATGCCAGAGTGGTGTGTGAATGCAGAGATGTCACCATTTGTGGCAATCCCCTGCAATCTGTGAGTGGATTCCTGTGGTTTTATTGACAGTGCTGATCTCAGGGTGTTCACATTTGTGGTATAACTTGGTTTTTTGGCTTACCTACAGCATATTTTGTCTCTAAGTTCCATTTTGATTTTTGTCTTTGTGACAGACCCTATATTTTCTACCTGTGAAACTATTTTTTAAATGAAATAGTAGTAATACATCTGATTTACCCAAAAATGCAGCCTATTTGTAAAAACTAACGAAGGAAAAAAGCTTTGGATCCAATTAAAGTAAAAGAATGTCATGACTGGCAAAAAATTATTGATGATATTCTTAATACAAAAAAATAAAATAAATTAATAATAATAATAAATAAAAGCAAAAATCATTTTCATCCAATTAAAATAAAACAATCCTCTGATTCGCCCTGCTCAAGGCAGTTCATCATTTATTCCAAAATAGCAGGAAGGCAATAATTCCCCCTTTTACAAGGACAGTCTAGCTATACTGAATGCTTTTAAGTGTACTAATCTGTGGTACTGTTTAAACCTAGAACAAGGTAAAGTTACATCCCTCTTGCTAGAAAGATTTAATATGATTTGTTTGGTATATTTAATGGTACATTTTATTTTTTAAAAAATCTTTGAAGACACAAGTTAAAATCAACAGATGTCAGCATGCTCCATCAAATAATTATCAAATGTTCCTGTATGTAAGAATTTCCAGTTGCATTTTACTTCCCCTAACCTGTTATTGTTATTTAAAAGTTGCAAGAGGGCAAATATTGTGTAAAATGTTGAAAATGCATTTTAAGTGTTACTGGACATCTTTCATTGCATGTAAGCACATTTTGTTTTATCTTTTTATCATACAATGATATGCAGCGGAAAAAATGGAAAAGTAAGCAATTAGTAACATTTATTATTATTATTATTATTATTTTTTTTTTTTGATATGGGATTATTCTGTCTGTCAGTTTGGGTTTCATTTATCTGTTTGTTTAACAAGGGGCCAACCTGGAGAGCAGCATGCTTGAAAGAAAATATAAGTATGATGGCAATCTTTTGGGTTGAATAATCGACTGACCAAGCCCTCAAATACCTTTGGAGAAAGATCTTTATCTTACTTGAAATATAGAATGACAAAAGAGGCATTGATCACATTTTGTTAGGAATTATATTGTCTGGTGTTGAAGAATTTTTTGTTTTCATCAACTAAATCTCAAGTCTCCTTCACAACAAAAGAAAATTGGTCATTATTCTAAGATCATAAATTTAAAAGCGATATATTTTTACTTCCATGACAGTGATGAGCAATAGAAATTCCCCATGAGATGTTTACCCTGAGCCCAGATAGCCCTAGTCTCTAAGAAAAAAAAACTACTAAAGACCTGGGACCAACATTTCTTCTTCCATCAGTTATGGGTTTAATAATGATGTTTTCTAATAGAGGTGGAAAAGAGGAGGGGGCTTCATAACCCATTACATGCAGTGGTCGTAATTCTGTGCCTAAAGCATGGAACCGTTTCAGGTACAACTGTAGAGTCTGTACTGATTTAGATGGCCCACATGAAAAATGCAATTATTCAGAAAAACAAGTAATTCAAAAGAATTTTTCTTCAGTCAACAGCTTAATATTGAAATAGTGTTTACCTCTGATATTTCGATTCACCTGAATAGCCTTATTCCCTGATGAAGATGTTATGCTAGACATCGAAATATTGGAGGTAAAAACTGTTTCAATTTTAAGCTGTTGACTGAAATAAAATTACTTCATTCTTATAATATAACACAGCTGATGAAATTTTTCTCTGAAGTAATTAAAAATAATAAAAGGGTACTTTATGTACTGTAATTTATACTTCACATTAGAAAAAAAAACATATTTTTGTTAATCTATCACACATCATAAACATTTTCAAATAGGGTTTTACTTAATGGTGCCTTCCTATCTTTTTCGTGCATTGACTAATAATCTGATAAAGATAATTTTTTTTACGTAATTTATTCACTAAAGTTAGAGGAAGGACCAAGCCTCACATTCAGTATATCAACAATCCATTGGGGTATTGCATTACATGTAATTTTTTTATTGGCAGGTATTTGGCTAGACCTCAAGACCTATGTATGTTATTAAAATTCTTAAAAGAATGCTCAATCACAATAAAAAAAGTACAGGCTGTCCATTTGGTTAACTCATGGTGGGTGTCCTCTTATTATCCTTAAAGACACTTCAAAGAGATTTCAGAAGTGAGAATTCTTGTTATGCAAATATCCATATAGAGTTAATGGAGTTTTTCTGATAAATTGTCAATAAATAAGATTTATGTCCATCAACACAACATCATGTTTTGGGTCAATGTTATGTATGTGAAAAAGGAGTGCTAATAGTTCAAGCAAATGGCCAAACTACAGATAGTTTTTAGGTGCAATGGTATGCACTGAGTAACCTCTTATTTATTTGTGATTTCTTACTATTATGCTGATTTTGGCAACATTTATTTCTTGGAGGAAACAGAAATGGTTTAGTAACCCAGTTACCAGGACATGTCCTTGTAATGAAGGTACAGCTGCAAAATGGTAAGATGCACTGATTTTATTGTGTCTCAATCCATGATCAGAGATTCCAAACAAAATTGGCTTTGCTAATTATTGTTTTGGGAACCTTAAATATTTTGTAAAATGTCTATACGATTTTCATATGGTAACAGATAAAAAAACATTTCTTGCACATTTGCTACATCAAATCAGTTTCAAATTTGTTTTATGGTATCAATCATTTGAATCTAAGAATATTTTAAATTAGATTGACAGAGTTTACTTTTGGCTTGCTAAACAATTCTACAATCAAATGTTGAAAAAACAATATTGGAAGGAGTATCAGTTTTGAAAATATTAAAATAGTTGACTTAACAGAATCTTCCACAATATTTGTTCAGAAAATTTTCCAAGAATATTGGTATATCAATGAAATATAGCATCATAAGAATGCTTTTAAAATTAGACTATATCTTTCCATGACAACATAAAAACCCAAGACATCAATTCCTAAATCACATCCATACTTTATTCATATAGATGTACGAAGCATACAGAATCAGCATTCATTGCAAAAATATGTACACTATTCAGCTGGACTAATCAAAGTGAGTACTAGCCATTTAAAGGTACCAGTAGTTTTTGTAATAGAAATCTATTGAAGTTGAGAACTTGTGTTTGCATGCATGAAGAAATAATAAAACATTTAAAAGATAAATTATGAAATGATGTATAAATCTGCTGCCAGTGTGCCACTCTCACCCACATGACCTATGAAGCATTTCTAGAATATTTTGGCATCAGCACAACACCGGAGACAGAAATAAAATGACCCAAAATGTACAAACACCACCAAGTAAGCTCTTTAAAAAGCTTGAAATAAAACAAGTTAAATTTCATGACCACCTCTTCTCTAAAACTCAATTAGTAAAATTCTGTGTCGCATGGCCTGGCTAGCTGTTCATAAAGGCGTGTCTTGGCATTTCATTAACACATCAACATATGTTTAGTACATTGGATAAAAAAAAAATGTAAAACAAGAGCAAACTGTCTACAGAGTACAACTATATTCAAGTGATATAATGAGCACCTAAAGGTTTAACTTAATGTCACACTTTGCACCTTTTAATTACAAAATAAATTTTGATTTTATTTCTGACACACCTAAGTTGTGTTAACTGAAACAAACATGGCAGAGCAAAATGGTCAGCAATGTAGCTGCACTACACACACACACAATATTGTCAATCCAAATGTAGTGTCGATGCCAATTTTTCACACGCAACATGTACATGCAGAACACTACTTTCCACTGAGACTGGCCATATTTCCACAGAAAGAAAGAGCTTACTTATTCACTCTTATACGTACGTATGTATATATATATATATATCTACATCTACTATGACTAGCATTTTGATTTATGTAAAATGCAAACTCCTAACTATGTTATTGTCCCTGTGTTGTAGGACCTCCCTAAAATCAGCAGTATCAGACGGTAATGGAGCCACTGGAAGTAAGCTCGCATACATACTTGCATGTCACTTAAAACCCGTTATTATGCGTGTTCTTCCATTGTTAACATATTGTAGTGCTAGGTGCACATGCTTGGTTGGACATTCTACAGCAGTTGTATATCTGTATTCCCATTAATGGCAACATTGTTTACATCACAATACAAATAAAAACAAAAATGTTACCATATTATATATGGTTTAACAGAACTTTTCTTCTCTAGGGGTAAAAAGTTTCAACTTATAAAAATATGATGAATTCTTGGCTATGATTACCCTACAGCTTAAGTATTCTACACATACAAGTTTAAGAAAGACAGACAAGAATACCTAAAACACTCAACTTGATGGAAAGTGTTTTTTCAAGAACAGGTTGTATAGCCATAACAACTAAATAATAGATGCTTCAAATGACAAGAGTTTGTCATCAGATACACAGTGGTAACATTGTCATTATCATAACAAAGTCCCTGATGTTCAAATCAAGTTCAAACGGTTACTTTATTAATTTTAGTAAATCATTTATATGTGTGTGTGTGTGTGTGTGTATATATATATATATTTATATATAGTATTGTTATCTTACTCATAACAAAGATTAAAAGAATAAGCAACAGTTAAAATTTTACAACAACAATTTTACAAGTTGCTTTACTTGTACTAAAATATGTGAAATTAGAAAAGCTAAGCAGCAGTACAGCAATAGCAGTGCTGTTTTCTCTCAGGCAGGCACTACATTTCTCTGCATTGAAGCAGAGACAAATTAAAGGTAGGACAGGTCCCTTGCACTTGGTATATACTCTTTAGGAGCAATGGGAATTCTACCATGTGGTTGGTGAAAATTCTTGGAGGTAGTGAATGCATCAAGTTGCTGAACATTTCAACCCTCCTATCTTTGTACACCAATGTGTAATGCCAGAAATGCACAAATAATAACAATAAATACCAATAATGATATCATTTAATCTCAACCCCTGTGATGAAAGAATTCCCTTCAGGATAATAGTATTCAGAATTTTTAAAAATGAAGCATACCAATCCAAACATAAATTCAGCTACTGCTAGTTCCACTAAGCAGATAATTTCCACATTTTCAGCAGTAAGGTATTCCAGATCTCTCTTGAGAAAGATCTACCTTGGCAGGTTAACTGTGTAACAGAGGGGGATATCACATGTAGGTACTGGTATTTGGTGTAGACACAGACACATTGGCACAAAGGTCTGGCAGGGCCAGCCCCTCTGTGAACTTTCATAAGTAATAAGATAAGTGAAAGAAGCAGTTTGTCATGACATCCCAGTTGTAGGTAAATAAACCAACAATGATTGAAGCTGGTGTTGCTTAAGTGTGTCGAGTTAATTATTTCCTGACATTTCCTCAACATGCACATTTCACTCTCAGTGTCACTTCATTCACAGTCCACTAAGTCCTTGTGAAGTCCAGTGCATGTATAGGTATGTACACAAGGCAACAGTCTAACATGGTGCCTCTGGTTGGCTGAGGTTTATTTTGTTTCCTTGTACTACGTAGTACTCAAGTATTGTTTAAATCTAAAACTTCCTTCATCAGTGGTTGTATGCCTTCTGGATTTACCTTCAGAAGCACTTGTGAATGTTCTTCATTCAAGTTCCGAATGTCTACCAACTTCATTAGCAGTTTCGGAAACACTGCTTTGGCATAATGAAGAGGGAATTTTGATTCTAAATATTTCTGAAGAAGCAATGAATATTTTTCTTGTTCCTCGCTCACTATACCTTTATTGTCCAGTGCAGGGCGATCTGGGGAGAACAAAGCTACACAAAGCATGAGAATTAGCATGGTTTCATCTGCCCTAAGTTCCACTAGCCCCTTCACAAACCTCATGTGTTCCTCAAAGAGGGCCCCCTCTCCTTGTTTGAGTTCATCCACTGACATACTGTTAGTGTCAGGGTCGTCTGTTGGATCCAAAAACTGCTGCTTTTCTTTATCGAAGGTCAGCACAGAACGTAGGATGAGAAGTTCTATGGCGCCGCCTTTCAGTAGACTGATTTGCGTGGTCTGTGGGAGAACTTTAAAAGTCTTGATCTTTTTGGCCATGTCTATGACTCTGCGAACACTTATTTCAGCAATGTTGACCAAATCATTGACATTGGTCTCTTCTTTACTCCGCGGCCTCATGGGTTCCACTGTGATTTCTAACGAGCTCCTATAAGCTTTCCTGATTTCTTCTATCATGTGGTGTTCTTCATCAGTGAGACGGCGAGAAGGGGACATGGAACTGGACACCACACCATTTTCAGTTTTGATAGTGATCCCTTGCTTCTCTAATTCTCGTACTCGCCTAAAAAAAATCAAAACAATTATAAAATGTCATCTGCTAACAGAGCATAAACTTGTATGTTCATGAATATTCTTGAATGCTTTCCCATGGCCAATTATGTGATGCAATTTCACCAGTATGAAAAACATAGCTGACTTAACTGACAAAGGTCACAAACTTCAATTTTTGAATAGTTTATTGAACAACGTCATTCTTGACAGAAAATGTCAGAAGTCAAACATCTTGAATTTACTGCACTTGTTAGTATGACAGTTTACTCAGGTTAACTTTTTAGGCAAGGCATGACTAATAAACTTACACATAACGATTTTCCTCAATTTTCTGTCTTTTCCTGACTCTCTCCTCTTCAGTGAGGATATATTCTTTCCGCATGCCAATTTCAAAGCATTTCTTTAACCTGCAGCGCTTGCAAAACCGCCGATTTGAAACATCCATCTTGCACTTCTCATCATACGGGCATTTGAAGTACTCCTAAAACAGACAAAATGTGATATTACCTTGCTGAATTAAGGAAAACAATTCATTTTAAATACTGTGTTATGGTATGGCAACACTGAATTTTATAACAAAATGGTTGCAATGTAATAACTCCATGTTTTCACATTTGACAATTGCAATTTATCTTATGCATGCAGCATTTATCTAAAAAAGAATTTAAGAATTGTTATACTTGTATTGAAAAACATAATAAGACCATCCATATTCTCCAAAGAAAACATTCAAGTGTGTATAAAGCATGACAGACATAAATGGCCAATAATCATGTTACTTTTATTTCTGTGGTCTTAATTAATTTAACTGATACTAATGGCATATGTTATTATTACAAAAAGTCACTGAGCCACACTCCAAACATAGGTATTGACTGACCCCAGGCTTTCTATTTATATTCAAGGTTAGTGCTGGGTGACTGGGCCCTATTATTGCTGTCAAAACTCAATTTCTGTTTTGAGAAACCATCTGAATTAACACATTATAATTGATAATGCCCCTAGTGCCTTAATTCACAAGTATCTCAAGTTTGCTTTTGTGTATTGGGAAAATATCACTCGTTGGTTAAAATTACTGTTTTCACACATGTCAGGTTACTTCAATACCCAAACAATGGAAATCATTTTCTTACTACATTCCTTTTAGGAAATATTTTGCTGCACCGAATGACCCCAGAAAATGCACCGAGTGAACCCTAGTCAGTGATTGGATCCAGGTAGAGTGGGGATAAGAGTAAGCATTTTGACCGGATGAGCTCACATATGCCATGTCAGGGGAGACCCTTCAAAAGGCTCAGCCACTGTCGACATGTAATGCACATGCAGAGAAAACATGTACAGAGACAGAGGGTAAAGGAGAGACCTTAAAGAACTTCTTATTTGTGAGACTAGAGATAATTAAGAAAGATTATCGCAGGAAGTACTGACAGTTAACATCACTATGTGGACCAGATGCCCAAATAGAAAGTACACATCTTTTAATAACTTGGGGTAATCTTATACTATGATTTTATTTTTATTTTTCACATGATATTGAAAGTAGTCCATATTATATGTATATACTTTTAACAGACATTATGCACTTGAATTAGATGCAGAAAAAAGTTTTAATTTATTTATTTACTTACTTATTCATTTAATTATTTATTTATCCACTATAACTGACAGGCAAAATTCTAAAATACTATTTAATTTAATCTAATTTCTAATAACTGTCTTTTTATCTAAATCAAAATTAATTACTTACCCAAAATTGTTACAAAATTCATAGTTGCTTTAATGTCTCTGTTTTTTTTTTTTTTTTTTTTGTATTTCAAGCTGATCTTAATATCAGAAATGATAAATAAAACAACATAAAGATAAAAAACACTGCTTAGAAATGAACCTGATTACTTAAGGAAAGCAAAAACAATTGTTAACACCCATGACCAAAAGTACCTCTTTGGTATAATGGATGGATATTTAGAAGGTTATTTATATACCAACACTTGAGTTGTTGAGAGCCAATATAATATTGTAACCAGCGTAGATCCATTCCACCCAATGAAGTGTCATTCAGGCATATAACACCAACACATAGAATTTTAAATCTCATTACGAAAATGAATAATGAATTGCATGTTGCCATGGCAATATGACATGCATTCTCAACAATTCACATCTGGCCTGACAAGTGAAACCAATTCACCCTTGTCTTTTTTCCATTCTCCTTTGTTTAAAAAAGACAACACCCAATATTTACATAACAAATTTGTGAATGTAAAACTCATCAACTGATGCCCAATGCCCAAACCATGCTGTTTCTTTTAAAATGAAGAAAATATCAAAAATATTTCACATACATTAAATTTGTTATAACAGATTATAGACAGAGAAGAACATTTTTATCATTTAAAAAAAATTGAATTCAAGATAAATAAATTAAGACATAACCAAATACTGTCTTACAATGAGCCAAAAAATTGCAATAAAAATAAAACAGAGCTTGCCCTACTCCTTAGCTCAGAAACTAAAAGTACTTTTAATATTAACTCAACAACTTGCTCCTGAGGACAGCTCTTCTTAGCAGATCAGCTGACCTTAACATGACTCTTTTTGCCTTTCAGGGTCTATTCCCCAAGGTACAATATTTCTTTTTTTGTCTCTCTCCAACATACCAGTATCATTGTGTACAGCAGAGACGTCGGTGGGACAAATAATTACAACACAATCCTGTGAATTATTAAACACCAATTGTGTATAATTAATACTCTTATGTTGTTCTATCCAATCAATACTATTCCTTCATAATTCTCTAATCTTGCTACAAGGACACTTTAGTTTTCTCCGTGCATTACAGGCCTTCATCTTATGGCCTGTGCCAGCTGTGAAACAAGGCTTAAAGCATTATGCAGCTATTGATAATTACCAGTTTGTATGCACACATTAAGGTGTCTCTTATGACAGGTGTATGACCCTCTGTGGAGATAGTGGCTTGGCACACTCAGCAACCTAAATCCCATTGAACTTGGTACGCTTATAAGTGTACATATGTAGAGTAAGTAGAAAATGAATGAACCTGGTGTATTAAATAAACCATGCAGCCCACAATGTGGGTATGATCAGTACAAAATTGTTCAATAATTTATAAATTTCGGTAATGATTTTTTTTCTTGGTTTAATGAAGCAAAACAATATGCTGGAAATAGGGATCACTTCTGTGTAGCACCAATAATAAATACTGCCTGGCAGAAAATTACAAATGTTGCGCAAAATATAGCCGGCAAAAAATTACAAATATTGTACAATCATTAAAGATGGGAAAATGTAATACCAACAATATGAAATTTAAATACTGAAAGGTAAGCTGTTCTACCATGATGTTTTATCTGTATTAACAGTAATATGGAGGTGGGAGGAATATTTTTCATATACTGCTGTCAATATTGCTGGTGGAAAGCAAAACATGATGTTTGCATATTCATCAATGATGTGAAAAGTTAATACTCTATAACTGAAGGACATATTTTGATGTTCACATTACTGACCAGATGTTTAGACTCATATTGTCATATACTATAACAAATCTTGGACCCTTGTTCACAAATGAATATGAATGACTTTGGATTGAATAACTCAAAATAATTGTGGTATGCACTATTACTAATGTACAACTGCTATGAAAGTAAATATGCTATGAAATCAGTGGCGCATATCACAGGACAACACAAAAATGTGAGTGTGGCCACAGTGATGCATTAAAATACTGGTTACTGTGCTACTCAATAATCTGTCATTTTTTTTCCAGATGCCTTCTTGGCAAAAAGATGGATTTCATGGCTTTTGAAAAAGACATACAAAACATCCTCAATGTGATTTCCTTCAATCCACTTCCCATGACACTTACCAATCCTTTTGGGGCATTTCTCCTAAAGAAGGCTTTGCAAGATTCACAAGATATAGCATCGAAGTTGTATCCAAGGGCTCTGTCCCCGCACACCCCACAGTATTTGTCTTCTTTGACTTTAGCCCGCCCCCGCATGGGCATGGAGGCCGCAGCTTCCTCCTCCATTCTCCAGAGGTGGTGCCACAAGCTTCCTAGAGCTAAAAGAAACAAAACAGTGTCTTGGTTAATTTTCTGCTTGAATAAATAATTTAATACACGTGCACTACAATTGTCTTACCAATCAATCTACCAGTATTGCAAAGTCGCAGAGGGAAACTTGTCCTTCGCATACAGCAGGGCATATCTAAAATTTAATGACAAAGTCAAAGGCAGATAAAATGATAAATTATTAATGACTATAATGTTCATGCTAATAATTATATATTCATGAGCCATGCACAATTAGTACAGCTTAGAAGATAACCATAGTCTTAACATGTGTCTCTTTTACAGAACTGGAATTCATATAGTGAATTCCCTAAGCTCAGCCAGAACTTGCAATCAATGTCACTATTTTGCTCAAAAGCTGGTCTATGTAATAAATCCCCATTTTTGTCTCTCTGTCAGAGGTTTGAAGTTGTCAGAGGCATGTGCAGCAAGGCACCTTGAATAAGCTGGCCATCAAACCACTTACAAGCCTCTGCCGTAAGGGAAAAAAGACTCTGCTCGAACAAATGGGTTGTCAACTGATGCCCCCCTGCTCCTGTTACATATCCAAATAAGCTTGCTCCTCCAGGGTCATCAGCCGCCTATGCAGGCAGGTGATTACCGCCATCAGCTTTTCTGTACACAATACTTTCAGAAAACACCCTCATCAGCCCATGGAAAATGGTTAGGAAGACCTGGTGACTCTGTTCAAAATATTTTAACGTTTACCTCATATACAGATTACTTCCATGTATTCAAATGATCTAGACTGACCCCCATAGTTAAATGAACTTCCTTCCATGCTTTCTTTGACACACAAATATTGCACTAGCAGTACAAAAAAGAAAGGATTCACACAGAAAGTCATCCTTTACATACCCTTGTAGTTCTTCAGTGACACAGCAATGGTATTGTGCATGCAATCAGCATGATTGATATTTCACAGAAACACATGCATAAGAAAATAAAAAGGAGAAGAAATAATTTCTCAGACAGACAGACATCTTATAGAACTGGTTATGCAGAAGTCGGGCGGAAGTCTATGTTCACTGTCCACTTGTGTGAACAGAGAGGTGGCCCTCTTTATCAGGGTTCTATCAAACAATAATGGAAGGCATTATAAAGTCATTAACCAAGTAGATTTGAATGCATTTTCCATTTATCATAGCTTATAGTTACTATCTCTGATCTGATTTGAGGCTAAGGTTTGATGTTGGGTCTATGGAAAGCTATGTTTTCAACTAATTACAATTGCACATGAAAATCTTCACCCTGTTCTTCAATATGTAGGCCAAGGTCAGTCTTAGAAAGGGGAACTAAAAGGGAAGCATGGTGGGAAAATAAACTAAGCATTGCTATACTTTTACATACAGTACAGCCTAAAAATGGTTCTCTTTTATTAAGTCAATTTCTGTCAAATCTCGTTGAAGTCTGGTTTATAGCCTTACTAAAAATGGGCTCTTTGTAACACATAACAGAAGTTTACATTTACCCTAACCAACTATGCTCCATTGTACAGGCAGCTCTACTGAGCCTACAGAAAACCCTTCATGTAAATCATATAAATCACCATCCCACGACTACCTGGGCTAGCAGCTGCACTGAGCCATAACAAGGTCACTCCTATCAGACAGTCATGAACACAGACCTGGCTCTTCCACTTGGCAATGAGAGCTACCCTTAGGTGATATTTGCCTACCAATATATTGGACCATGGCGTGTAAAATCATAATTTAATGTACAAGCGTCAACTGAAAACTGTTACCTCCACCTAGCTTGCCCCCTTGTCCTAAGCGCTCTACTCTCCTCTAATGGCAGCCATCTTGCTCACCAGTAGCAAACACAAATGGTGGATATGATGTGTCCCGAGCTGCTAAGTGAAGCTGGTGTTAGTTACAAAGCTCTGTTGATAGTTTTAGTAACAGATACCATAGAAAACAGTAAATCCCTTATCAGACACAAAAATTGAACAGTTAAAAATTAAAAGGAATAACGTAATCTAAAGGCTGCTTGGAAATTGATTAATCAATAAGCATAATACTTGTAATGTAGAAGTACCTCCTGGATGACTATAGGTGCTCTGCCATTCTCATTTACACTGTTACATGTTTGTCCTGTCCGGATCAATTATTTGCAGAACTTTGGCTTTTGTACCTCTTCTGATTAACTATATCTGGCTTATAATATGTAGTACTAAACATTTCATGCCAGATAAAGTCCAAGTTCAAAACAGCACATATAACATTTTACAGATCCTTAGTCGGTCCCTTAAATTGTCTAGAAATCAACCAAATTTCGTATTCAAAGAAACAAACCAGAAATGCAGGGTAATTTTGTCACACCATCCCATGGCCTTTACCAGACATCTATAAATCACAAATGCTGGCTTACTAACAACACATAACTATGAGGATTACAGATTTCTAAAACCTCTGGGACCTCTCCTGCTGTTCTCCTTACCTCAGATCCTGACCACTCTCAGTTTTGTTTTATTTCCCTTATTTCCAAGATGGATACCATATCACTTCCCACGCGACATATCTGATTATCCTCAGCACAGCCTCACCCTACTCCTATACGCTACTTGGGACAGACAGGCATGCAGCTCACTAATGACCCGACAACAATAATGGATGTTTTACTCTTTTGCACAAACCTGGCCCAACTAAAAAAGGCAAACTACAACTGTAGAATTACTTTTGTAGCTGATAGAGGAAACTGCTGCTAATAGCTTTTCATGTTAAATTATATTAATTTACAATGGTGAGCATAATTTGAGCAGACTTGCATTAATAGATAGATGTGGTTTTTATCAATTCTGAATCAGGAAATGATTTAGTTTCATCGTGGACTGACTGCAGACTGTGGTAATAGAATGAATGTCAAACAATCATCCAATTGAACAATATTGCTTTCCTATACAAATGTCTGTTTTGCATGCTGTTTTACATCTTTCTTCTTATTTGATTAAAAAAGCTGAATCAAGGACCATAATGTGGCTGGACAAAGAAATATACTTTTCATTAGATGTGCTTTATAAATGTAAAATGAAAACATATCACATGTAAGAAAGTAATACATCTCCCCAACTCAGCCCAAAGCAGTCTCATTATTGTAGAGATTGCTCTCAGCAGTTCCTTAACTTAAGATTACCCTATAATAAAGTGGTTGTACAGTCTGTGAAGATTATCTGGAAAGATTAAAAACTAAAACTTACCTAATATTCTCTGAAGGTATCTCTCACTATGGAATATACTGAACTACCGAGGGGAGAATACTGATGTTATCAAATATATATGCATGACACCCACATGACACAGCAACTGGATAGATCAATCTAAGCATATCTACATAAGTGTGTATTGGAAAAGAGGAATGGTTTATTTCTACATTCTTATTCAATTGACACTACATTATGTTCAATCCAATTTATTTCTAAACCTGTAGACATGTTTGGATCCCTCCCAACAGTTTTCATTACAATCACACTCCAGCTCTCTTTACAACCATGATGCTGTATGTGTGTAGAATTTCTTGACATATTATCAACAAAATACCACAAACCACCAAAAAGACTGAAATAATTTCAATCCAGTTCCCTGTGCTAATGAAAGGAGACAAGCAGAATTCTTCAAAAGTAAAAAAAAACGAAGTCTTAATTACAGTAACGATAACATCAGAAATGGACTGCTGCCCAAGACAACATCATTGACCTAGAAGATCGGCCAAGATGGAGTACCTGATAATGAGACACATCACATTTTCGTATGTCTGGGAACTGAACAACTTGCTCTACATACTTGAACAAACAAGTAAATTTAAATCACTGGAGCAGCTAATCCAATAGACTTCACCATGAAGGGTTGAAGAGCTGCCTACTACACAAGAAAGAAATCCCTATGGGCCTGAGGAAAGGAAGTATAGAGTATCCAGTTCAAAATCCTACAACTGATCTGGGACACAAAAAACCAATCCCTTCTCATCTCAAGATATCTCTATTGAAAACTAGTTAAGGAGACTGAAGCTAGAAATGTGAGAAGTTAGAGACTGCATCTATAATCTCATGGTGTGTTACTTAACTGGAAAACTTGCCCCAAAATCGTCTTTCCACAGAAAGGGTCAAATCAAGCATGCCTTACCTTTCTCCCTGCTTCAATGCGTTATGTCCAAAGTTTATCTTGGCTGAATCTGCAAATGGGCTAACTACACACTCAGATAGTGTTTGTTTTATCGACCTTTGCTTACACAGGACAATAGCAGGACTTCTAAAGGCATGTATGGTTGGCTTTTGTTAAGCTACGAACAAATGTTGTCTTTATTGAACAAAATCAAATCTATTCTGATGACGTAGAAACTCGTTGGCTTTTCAATTCTGATGTAGCTATATACTGTGCTCTGACTTTGCTGGGACAACTTCCATAGTTGATTGATAGGAGATGAAATTGGCAGTCAGACCTCTCTGCTTATCAATATTTTTGTCTTTCACTGTGCTAATGAAAACAGTGCTCCAATATTGACTTAAATTGAAATCCTGTGATCCAGAGTTTTCATATACATCTTTTGTAATAAGATAGCCACGGGGAGCCTTTCGTAAAGAAAAGCCACACTGCACTCAGTGACCCCGTGTTCTTAATTTGCTGGGCACTCCAACAACAAAATAGGATAGGGCCCAATTACCCAAACATTAGGGTCTTTAGTTGGTAAGATAACAAAGCACATGTCTTTGATCATTCCAATTATATCCTGCATCTCTGTGTTTCCACTGAACTGGGGGTGTAATACAAGAAATAAGCTACTGAAATATAATTCAGTCCTTCAATTAAAAATAAAAAAACTAAACACAAAATTGATTCCAACATAAAATAAAACAAAACTATTTTGAGAGGTACTTTTAGAATAATATAAAGCAAGAAATTCTTGTTAAATGTTGGTTATAGAAGATGCCTCAAACACCCTGTGACAAAAAATGAATATTAGCTGATCATTAACATCTAATACAGTTGAGATTTAGTTGCAGCAAACATAAATATAAGGAATATTGGTTTCCTAAACAGAGACAGCATTCTTTTTTTTTCTTTTTTTTTCTTTTTTTTTTTTTTTTGGAATGTTTTTTTTTTAATTTATGGTTGATTTGCCTTTTAAATTTAATTTAACTTTAAATATTGATATATCATATAATAAAACAGGAAAATATCCCAGTGTGAGAAACATGTAAAATGAATTTGTGCAAATCCAAAGTGGGGGGAAATAAATCCCGCTGAGTGACTGTAATAATTCATATTAACTTTACTTCATCCAACTTCAAGAAAAAAAGTTTAAAAAGATAACAAACAAACAAACAAAAAATAATAAATGGAGCATATTGTTCACAATTTCTTACATCAAAATAAAATGTCTGTTATGCATAAAAAATTACCAAAACCTTTTAAATGATTTAATTTCTATTGGACTTACATTAAGAAAAAAGCTAAAGTACATTTTGAATGACAAATTGGTCATTGAAAATTTATTGTGAACTATTTACCATGAATTTCTAGTAATTTTGATTGTATTCATTGCCTGTACATTTTCAATTATCAAATGTATAATAATGGCCAGTGCTAGATGACGAGATTGAATTGTAAGTCCAACTTTGGCACAACAGAATACATTAACCTTTTCAAGTCATTGATGGCAAATGTGTATGATAAATTATGCCATTAAAGTTATTACATTGTATTTTCTGCACAAGTATTGCACACAAGAGCACAAAAAACTTCAAACAATGTTTTTATCTTGTAACAAATGACTGAGGATAGGTTTGTACAAAAATTGAATCATTTATTCAAAAACTTACTACAACAAAAATAAATAATCAAACAATCAAATAAAAAAGATGCCAAAAACATTTTATGTATTGTAAAGAGGTTTAACTAGGTAACAAACACATTAATGTGTTACACCTTATTTTAAAATATTAAACTAAAATACTTGCATGATGTTTAGAAGCATTTTGGTATCATGCTGTTTTGTCTTTTTTATGACTGAGGCCATCAGAAATGCATTACTGCGGTGAACAAATTGGTCTGACTATCAGCACACACCATGAAACCACTGGTGTCTGACCTTTAGCAGATCACAAGCTTCATGTTACTACAACATGGCAGTGTGCAAATCAGTGCTAATTGTTGACAGTGTAGCTTAGATAACTGCCACAACAAAACCCAACATGATAGTTTATTTCACCATCCCAGCTAGACCATTGGGGAAGCAAGACTTGACTACTGAGAACCCAGGCATTCCTATACTTTTGATATTGAAAATGCAGACTTGGTATTTTGCTAATGTTGCCAGTGTAGGTCTAATATTTATTTTCAATCTGACATCAGTTTCTGTGTAAACACTGTTTGAAATGTCACAACATCTGTATTACCGAGAACCTATGACTATCTTTGTTCAGTGTTTTATGGCTACTAGCACAATAAATTAGAACACTCTTCGCAGCAGTATACCTGTGGGTTTTAACTACACCTTTAATGGTCTATTCCACACATTCTGCCTGCTTAATGGAAAACATGGCTATTATACTTTCCACCAAAATCATTTTGGCTAATACAAATGGCCATTTCCTAGAAAAGATCCATACTTAATCTCAAGATGGATTTGTATGCCCCCAGACTTCTAGACTCTCTAAATCAGGCTTTTGATCGTTTTTGCAGGTTTGAAGAACATCAACATTGTGACAACCTGGCGCCTACTTTCTCTCCTCTATTCATACTGCCCTCATTTGTAGACCTATTAGCATTAATAGATGCTAATGCAATCACTTGGACAGCAATCCGTGGTACTAAACTGTTAAACAAATTCACATAATTCATCCCCTGTCTGTAATTTACCTATTCTGTTGAAAGCACCCGGTAATATATGGGGTTTTATACAGGGTTGCCAACACGTAGCCATAGTCCCCCCATAATTCACCATGTTCATGCCACATATCTGAATAACAGCTCATCATATGGGATGTATTATTAGGCATGGTGCAAGTATTTGTAAAAAGATGAAATTCGCATTAACTTTTAAGCTTTTCCAGGACACTGTCACCTGTGTAAATATTACTGTCAAATATATAATCACTGCATGTCTGACACGATGCCTAAAAAGATCAGTATTAAGTCTTATTCTTTAACTAATTCCCAAGGAAAAAAGGAATTCCTTTCTCAGCACTGTTGCCAAAACATGTACCTCAACTTTTCTTTTTAGTTTTATTACCAATGGAGCATTCAGTCTTTCCACCTATAAATTCTTTCCTTTTTATTTATCAAACTTTTTGTCAGCTAGATAAAGATATATTTTCCAGTTTCCCAATAGGACCTCTTGCAAATAAAACATTCAATACTAATGATGATTTGATCACTTTTATCTAAATCAGCTAATGCAGAGATAAAGGTGCACTTGATAAGACAAACTGCTTCTAAATCACAAAATTTCATTCAAAACTCATGCTTCTAAAACATTCGAAGTAAACAAGTTTTTTATGAGAGATACATTATGAGTCTTTCACCTATACCATGCTGAGCCCCATTCCAAAAAATATTTTCACACCCAGGTGCATATATTTTCTTAAGTGCCAGTAGGCTCTGCTACGCTTCAAGAGTGTGAACACACTCCTCAAGTGTTGATCAACACGAATTGGGGAATCAATTTTCTGATTTCACCAATGCAATCATCTTCCAACAACCAATGTTCTATGGAGCATAACAATACATCAAGTTAATGTGCCACAACAGACAGCCAACTAGCAATTGCTTGTAAAAAAAATCAGCAAGTTGACAAAGTTGTTTGTACCTGTCATGCTACCACTGATACTGCAGAGAAGTGAACTGTCACTAATACTACAAAAAGAAAGTAGAAAACAGTGACTTTACCTAACATATTGGCCTCTAATGGTCAGTCGCCTCTACACGTCTTGTCAGATCTACATTCAGGTCCGCTTTGAGTTTACACACTGAGGCAAGTGTACTGAGACTGCACTGAGTGACCTAGTCACGTGACTGACGTCAGATCCCTGCTTTCCTTATTGATATGCAAGGGCTGGCTAATCTAAGCAGCCGACTAGTGTGGTTCAATAGTGATTTCCACTAAATTTAACTCGACTCTCAAAAGGTGAGGTCTGAAATCCTTGAATGTAAGGCCTTTGTAGAACATATCTGCTTGACCAATCACGACTTCAGTGTTGTATGAATTAAGCTAGCTTTGTTAAGGGCCAACACGGTATATACATCAACTTTGAGGTCTGGCTCTGGGACAAATTAGAAAATCGCATGCTAAACATTTTCAAGTCAATTCAGAGAGTTTGACAAGTATGTAAAGAAATGGTTCAAATTGCACACAAATTTTTCTTCTCTTTGCCTGCTGAAGGTGTTATTTCACCCTAGCTCGACAAATCATGATGCAACTCTTTTGAGCGAGTTTTGCTATTGAGAAGCACCTTATCAGTCATCTTGTGCCCTCTAGCATGCACACCATGTGAGCAAAATTTCACCAACACCCTGACCTCCCACCTTAACCTCAAGCAAACCCTTTTTAAAACACAGTTTTAATGTTTATCTTGGTGATAGTTACAACTTGATAGCATACATATTGCAGAACATAAAGTTTTTATGTGCACTGTGATTTTAGTTACACATCATCACACTCGTGAGCTTGTTGTACAACGGTCATGCAAAAACCTGATCATATAGGTAAAGAGATGAACAGCCACAGATACATCCATCATAAAAAACTCATTAAGCCTCCTGTAAGTGTGAATAAAAATGGCTGCTGAAAAAAATGAATACTTGTTTGAGAGCAGAGCAAAAAAAGGGGAAAAGCATTAAGCCAACAATCCCCACTGGTGCTCGTACACAGCACAGCAAACGATCATCTTGGGAATTCCGTGTTGTATTCTACCACTTCTAATCATATCGTGTATTGATTAATATTTGTGGGTTAATAAATTCAAGGGTCAATATCCGCATCTAATGCCTTACCTGACCATTAATTTACATAATTTGAATTTCTTTAGATAATAGCCATATTGTAAAGATATAATATTTAATAACATAACTGTCTTTTCTCTAACAGACTGCAAGGTATTCTATAAAAATAACATTTACTCCTGTTATTCATAAACCAATCTTTTTTAATGCTTCAATATCAGTAGGCTGATGAGAAACCAGTTAAAAAAAAATCATTATTTTTGTTTATACTCATTTTGAAAGTCTTATATGAATAGGAAGAAGGTTAGGAGGACGGTAATTAATTCCAAAAAGCACCATATTAATGCAATTTTTATATCCCATGGTAGAATATGTCCCATATGTGAAGCTCTATGATACTCAGATCAAAATGGTGTTTGATTTATACACACATCAATACCTCAATCACTATCTTTTCTTCTCATCGCAATTAAAGTGGTTACACTGTCTGTCCCAAACAAAACTACTACATATAAATTTTCTGCCTATAAAAGCTTTGAGCAAGCCTAATAATACCACAAAATACAAGGTACAAACTCTTATACTTCACAAGTCATTTGAGGTCACAGAATGGTTGTAAAAGTAAAGGTAGAAGTTAATGTAAACCTATGAAATTCTTGCCCTGGGACATGTCAAGTACTGCTTTCAGATGTTACAGAGCAGCCTACAAATCACTGCCAGCATCATCATTGGGCTGTGGGTTTCTGCCAACTATTTACCTCCTATCAAAATTTCAGTTTGACAAGTGGCATTTCTTATGACAACACAGTTTACATTTCTGCTATATTTACAATATACATATGAAAGCAAATATATATATTTTTGATACTTGTCATAAAAATTGAATGCAAGAGTCCCTACATTAAATAATGCACGTGAAAGAATATAATGAAGCACATTTGTTTTATCCTTCTGGGCCTTTATTGACCTGCACAGTGGGGATCTGAGCTTGCCTGTCTGTTCAAGGTGGCTCTTGGTACTATAGCCTATGCAATGGGGCTCTGAGCTTGTTCAACCTTGTTCAAGGGAGTGCTTGGCTGAGTGACCTGTGCAATGGGGTTTCGAGCTTGGTTATCTGTTCAAGGTGGTATTTGACTGAGTGACCTGTGTAATGGAGTTTTAAAATCACATATCTGTCCAAGGAGGTATTTGGCTGAGTGACCTGTGCGATGAGGGTTCTGAGCTAGGTCATCTGTTCAAGGGGGTGCTTGGTTTAGTGACCTGTGGAACAGCATCTGGTTCTCCACCCTGATATTCACATCAAGGTATGACTTTTGTAGGCTTCATGTCTCAGTTTTTTGACAGATTGAATAAACTTCTATTTATAAGAGGCAACAAATCTGTGCAGGTCAGGAGGTGAAAAGGGAATAATGAAAAGATACCGATGGTGCTGTCACTGGGTTGTCAGTGTGTTGTGAAGCACAAACAGCAACAAATAGCAAAGTTTATAAAAAAAGCTCTCCTGACTAGGCATGTTAGAGCCCAGACTAGTGATGCCACTGTTGGTTGGAAGCCAGTTTTAAGCTGTAAACTATGACAGACACGTGGCACAAAAGCAGCATGGCCCATGTAAATTAAGTGAAACGTAATTATCAATGGATAATTGAGGTATACAAATTTTACAGTTATTATCTTAACCACAGTGTATTTCCCATATGCTCAGGTAATTATAATGCATGGTATCCATTTCTGCATCATGTAATCAGTTTTATGGCTCTTGATCTTGAATGAAAAAGAAAAAAAAAATAATTTGTGAGATTGTTTTCCACATCTTTCAAAATGTTATTGTCATTCTGAACTTATACTTATATCAAACATGAATAAGATATCCATTGCATACCCTGCTGTTATTTACATCTGTTGCATGAATGGCCACTCTTTGTAGAAAAAGAACCGAAGAAATAATTTGGCACTTTTCCATGCCACAAATTTTGTAGAACTGCTTTCCAAGAAAATGTAAAAAAAAAAAAAAAATACTGCAGAACAAAGCTTGCCCTAGGTAAATAAACAAAAAATGTCAACTTCCAGCACATTATTTACTATCAAAGGTACACATATTTAAGAAAAGGTAATCATAAATAGTAAACACCAACATTTTGATACAATACTAGTAGTTGTACATAAAGATTTTCACTTCACCTGCTTTGCTGTAAGCTTTGATTCAATGAGACAATGCAATGATCATTATGTCCAATTGTATCTATAAAATATACAGTATATCTACTATTCAATACAACCGGTCGCTAAACATAAAGTAATAAATCAAGTAAGACAAACATAAATAGTATAGCACTAAACAAAAAAAAAATTATATGGCAGGTAAAGGGAGTCTAGGCTGTCCCATATTTGAAATATGCAAGGCTTATCTCATTTGTACCTCCACTGCAGGGGAGAACATGGCAATGGTGTGACAGCTCCGTCTGCTCAGATGGTCACCTGAGACAAGGTTTTCTTTTACCACATGTCACGCTTCACTATCCACATATGCTGCAGGCAACCAACATTGCATGAGGAAAACAAGGGTGGAACCTTCAAATTCATTTTCACAAGTGTACAGTTGGGATTTTTCTCAGTTTTGCACAGCATGCTTTTGGGAATTATTTGCAGAACCCATGGTGTTGCATGTGAAAGCAGCATGCTTCAAAGGACTTTTTAAAAGTAATTTCTACAGAAATTGTTGCTGTTTAAATCTCTTTCAAATTCAAAAGTTCTCTAAATTTTTAAAAGCTGTTTTCTCTATCTGAACACTAAAGTAAAACACCCCTAAGCAGGTGAACCTTTCTGACATTCTGGCATACCAAATTTATAGAGACAGTGGTCACATTAAGCTGCGCTTTTGACAAAAACTTTATTAAGTATTTATCCTTGATCACAAGAGTAAACTAAAATGTCCATACAATATGTAATGCATGGTGTTAAGTAATTTTTCCCCATTTCACATGGAGCATATCTGGCACCACAAGTGCTTCACAACATTCATCCCAGCTTACTATGTGGAATAGTTTAAGTAAGCTTTTCATCATAAGATGTGCCAGGTATTGGCATCCGATTTAATTTTGGTCACCAGTGTTTGATTATTTTATTTCTCATTGGACACAGGGTCTACACCTCTGTTCAATTACCCCCAGCTGTGGGATTCAATGCCTCAAATGAATGCAAGTCTAACAAAGCACACCTTGCCTATGGAAGTGATATACTCAAGCCTTGTGCAAATAGCATCTCCATTTGATGGCTATTCTGATTCTAGTTTGTGGCCATAATCGCATCCATACATCACACCGTTAAACAAATCTACTTCACATAGCTAAGCTGCAGTAGTTTTCCCTGTGCATTGATTCTTTGCCGGAAGGGAAGCTACTCATAATGACATTTCTGTGTTGACTGAATAAGACGTATTGTGGGAGAGATTTTCAGTCAGATTAAAACCATCTATCTTCCTATTATTCATAGAAGCCAAGCATGATGTTCAAATAGCCTTGTCTTAACAAATGTTGAAGCTCTAGAGAAATCAGCCCGTGTAAATATCAGCATGCACGGCAAATATTCAACCATTTCTGAATATTATTTTGGGACCTCATATGTTATATTCCTTTTTTTTCTTTTGCCATTTCCAATCCGGAATTTGATCAGTCATAACAAAACCAGGAGATCAGGGAAACTTTTCACAATAAGCTCAGAGTCCCCGCACCCACTGAAACTATTATATCGTCTCCACTACTGTCGCCAACCCAATGCTGAGACCAATACAACAAGATTTTATCAATACAAAATTTTTCGGTGGCAGCACTCCCCTGCCTGCCTAGAATATCAAATATCCCCAGTGATTCATCCATGCTGATCAGAAAGGGCCCACACTACACAAAGGGTGGGAAGGTGTATGCTTGTGACACAGAACTCCTGTTCTACCTCTCTGTTTATGCTGTTTTCACATGGCTAGCTTCAAGCACCTGCCTTTCAAACCATTCCCCTAGCTTGTAATGACTACTTTCTCCTCCTCACAATACCCATTCTTTGTGTGCATGCCCCAGCAACAGGGGACTAAGGTGTGTGAAGGCTTTGGGCACAAAAGCTAGCACAAGTGCTGGGTTCATAGAAATGCAGCCTTTTCAGAGGGGTGAAATGTTTGTTTGCTTTTTACTATGCTTCAAAGGTTTAAACTCTTATATATTTCATTCCTTTTACTTGGGGGGTACTGCTCTAAAACTACTGAAATAACACATCTACAGTATTCATGGCCAATACTGCTCTCAATACGAGACTTGAAATTGTGATCAAAACAGTTTATGTGGGCTAAGAAAGAGGATATTGGAGTTCTACTGAAATAACAGAAGATTATATTTAGGATGGGCCTAATTCTACCCATATTGTCCCAGCAACTCTTATTATGGATCATTAAGTATGCAAGTGGTCAATACTTGTGTTAACACTGGCAATGAATCATATCAAGCTGAGAGAAATATGACTTCATGATTCTATTGACTTTATGACGACAAACACAAATATGTGTTTCTTCCTGGTGGCATGATCAAGGAATAAATAAATCATATCTGAAGAAATTATAGGAAAATGAATCAATAACACAATGAAAAATCTAACTACAGACATATCAAGAGAAAATCATGTTTGGCATGTCCCAGATGTTCTTTAAATTTTCACTGCTATTAAGTTTTAATACAACTGTTCCAGTTCACTGCATGTGTATGAAAATTCTCCTATAATCTGAAATTTTATTTCTTGGCATTTGCTTCTTCATTTCAACCAGATTTTCATCTTCCCACTTTATAATTTCATTTCATAAGACAGCAATGGCCTTGTGTCAAGAAACTAATATCAAAGCAAAAAAGGAATGTTATCAATCATTGAAAATTCAGACAGATACATTTGAAGCTCATGAGATTAAACATATACTTTTCACATGGATAATGGTTAACAGTGAGAGACTGGATGTGCAGCCTTACTGGAACCATACTTCAAAGACAAAAACACTTCTTGCAAATTGTTACCAAGGACATGATCAGTTAAATATAATATCAGCAGGCTGATATATTTCATTATCACAGAAGCAGCTCTTCCTGGGCTTTGAATTTTATATTTCAGTGTCCACAGCATCATCGTAATGCAAGATGCCAGGTAGAGCAGAATTGTTCACTCTTTGACCTTTGCTACAAGACTAGGATATCCCCTCTTTGCTTGCACTTGGTGATTCTTTACATGAAACAAGCATGATTCACATGTTTACAAACAGCAGACATTTCATTCACTGTACAACAGCTGTGCTGCCTCCCTCTGGTGGCCATGAATAAAATAATGGGTAAATGCTGCAGATGAGATCCATAACAAGCAATGCTTTAGTTGGGGTATATTGTTCAACTAGCACAACTCTCAGCTCCAAAAAGACATACTCAATAACATGTGAATATTGAGCCTTGTCAGGTTACATAATACCAATATAAGGTAATAAATAAAGAAACAGCCACAGCACAGGCGCAAGGGAGACTGAACCCTGTTCAATACATATTGCCATCATGCCTGCCTATATCTAAATATACTATGTGACCCAGTCTGCTCCTTCTCTGCAGTACATAGAATGTTCAGCAAGTGCACACCTGTTCTAGACATTCACTTTAATTTTGAAAGTTAGTGAACTGAAATGGCACTGCTTACTTGCTTCACTCCACTCAAATTAAATGTGATTTGTCTGCCAGCCTGAGCCAAACAAAGAGAGGGTGTACCTTGAGAAGAAATAAGGGTTTCACTTCATAGGCAGTAAAATATCATAATCATTCAATCATTTGAGGTGATTACTTACTATAATTTTTTCAAGGAGAGCAGGTGGTATTCACCAAGTCCAATAGCACTGACAGTTGTCTGAAAGCTTCGTTTCTCAGAAAAAAGTTCTTGTTATTTCTGGAGCCCCTAACCTATAAGGTAAATAAAAGTGGAAGTCACTAATTCATTCTCTACTTCTCTAATACAGTTTTCTAGACAAAGAGACAATGCATAATTTGATAATCATTGATGTAAAATGTAAATCCAGAGAGGGTTAAAAATAGAAATCAAGCAGACGTCCCTATCTACAGAGCTAAGATAGGAGCCACCACCCGACACAGAACATTTAACTTCACCACATACACATCTCATCAGGTATGTTAAATGAGGCATACCTGGAGAGTTATCTCAGGGTTGTTCTCTAGGTATTAACAGACTGTCACTCTCCTTATAAAGTATGGACAGATCTTGAACAAATAAGGGAACCGTATTTATAATAATAATAAGTATGTTACAGTACTGCTGCAACTAAAATGGGTATCTTGAGGCACTTGTGATTGTCAAATGGACACATCTTCTAATTTACTTGAAATTTCAGTATAAGGCAAGCATATATTACAATCAAATTCTTATCATTACAGGCTTCTTTTGGTTTGAATACCATTCCTTCCTCTAAGTGTACAACTTGCATTTATTGTCAGGTACTTCTGAAATTGAAATATTTTGGCCTAATCAAATGTACACCACAGAAAAAAAGATTCCCTGTACATGAAAAAGCAAGTGACTTTCAATTTTTCAGAACGCATGAGGGTTCAGGTACTAGTAACCTAATTCTATAGTACAATGTATTTATGTACAATTTTTGACAATGGGAAAATTAAAATTTGCTATTTTTTGTTATAATAGTACTGTAACCTTTCATATGGTAAAACTCAATACTGCTTAATCCTAACATTCAGAACTCCACTCTTTAGCCGAACAGCTGCAAAGCACTAAATATAAAGTAGCATTATTGGGTTACCTTGTATGATTAATAGCAAGCAATTGTGCAATGAAAAAAGGTTTGCAATGACGCACACATGCACACATACACATGCATCCACTATCTAGCCTTTGCTCTTGGAGACCCTTCAGCATGCTATGTTAACTTTTACAACTTTAGTATCTGGAAGACATCAAGCTTCTGTCAGACTTCTCATGCATAGAAAATATATTTTCTTTGCTGCATGTTTTTAAAACATCATGCTTGTGCTGTCAGTCCCATAGGGACGGGTTTTATCTGAAAACACTTGGATTCTTAGTAGAGAGAGAGAGAAAGAACATTCCTGAGTTGCATACTTCAATTTCCGCGAAAATATTAATGAAATTACTAAACACAAATGATAGAACAACTTAAAGTACATGAGAAGAAGAAAATAATCAGTTTAATAAAATTTACAATGTACTTTTTTAAGAAGATTATGAAAAGCTTTCTTAAAAGCAATTTCCAGAATTATGGCAGCTTTCAATGACATGCAGGAAAGAATATTTTCTTAGAAATACCCTACTGTGATTATTTACTTATTTCAGGCAAGAAACTAATATCGTGGAACTCCACTCCTAGATTAAAGTACACTGCCAATCAACATCACTTTGTAAGCATCAACAACTTCTGTACTACAACCTTCTTTTTATAGAAAGTTTATAATTAGAGCTTACAAGATCTGGGTAAAAGGCAACTTGGCTGCTATGCTCACCAAGACTTTATAGAAATATGATTTCAGTATTGAGAGACTTTGTGAGTGTTTGCCATTTCTCTATATAGTCCTGTTTTTGATTCTATTTTTTTTAAATTATTATACCAAAAGACATGTGGGCAAATCATTCATCAAAGACATACAATTTATGTTTGCTTTGATCCATAGTTTTACCATGCATTTCTGACACACATTGATTTCAGAATTTACACTTTGTGTAATGTAATTGTATATCTGAGTTTCCATTCTGTTTTCATTTGTATACTATATACTGGAAAATAATGAATCAAATGCTCTATTTATTCTTTGTCTTCTGTTCCGAAACAACTCCAATCAGATGTTTTATATGGAATTGGAATCAAATTTACAGACATGCTTTAAGCTGTTGCTGTGTTTTTTCCACCATAGTGGATTTTGTCCTAAGGTCATTGCACAGTAGGTCTGTTCCAAATGTCTTTTAACCATTACATTAATTTACTTCCCCATGACTCAAAAAAGGAATGGAGGAGCTGTGCCTCATCTTAACTATCTTGAACAGTGAAAGATAGGAACAGAAGTAAAAATAAACCTTAGGGAGGGTAGAACAGTACAAGTGATATTTTGTTTTTGTTTTTGGTTACACATAGAATGTTTCAATTTGATAATGGATCTGGAAGTAAAGTTCAACTTGGGGATGAAAGAAATGTGTCCTTTATCCATTTCAAATACAAGAACATTGATAAACAGAACAGTTCTTATCAAAATACATGTGAATGGTAAATGTGTAAAAAAAGTACAAAGTGGATCACCTAAAACTAGTTACTGTTCCTAAAACAAAATTTAAAAAAATTCAAATTCACTGAAACAAAATTTTGACAACCTTTCATCCTAACAGAAACTTAAAACATTTCATTAAGCACTTAAAATATAAAAATAAAATTAGTTTTTTTTTTTTCAATTTCTCGGGGTGGATTCTTCTATTTGTATATATTCATTTCATGCCTGCGAAATCTGCCCTGTGCACAGGGTGACACCAATATATAACCCTCCTCTCACCAGCTATCTCATTTCTTACTGATAACACTAAAAGGCATACCTTCATCAATAAAAACATATGACCTTAAAATATTCAACGAAATTTCAAGCTCATTTATCCTTACTTTCACATAAAAATAATACACCATCATAAAATATTATGCCCTCCCACATTTTGCTGGTCCTTAATCAATTAATTGAAATGATTCTGTTGTGAGGGCAGAATTTATATTGAAACAGAGCAGATGACACTGCTGGGCCTGTGCTATTTGAGTAATTTATTATTAGGTCTTAAAGAATTCAAATATTTTCATTCATTATCAATGTTAAGTATTTCCTTTTTCATGTAAAAGCATCTACAAATTCAAGTTGTTAAGTTGGTGACTTTTCACCCAACTCTCCAAATCCACAAAAAAATCAGAAGAGGGAGACATCCATCCATCAAAGAGGCCAGAATAGACCAATATGTATAGCAGATGAAAAATTGAGACAAAAATGAACATGAAAATAAAAAAATGTAATAGAAAGTAACATTTGCACGATGTTTCATTTAATACAATCACAAAATGACCTCACGTAATTACAGTTAAATCTCACAAGGCAGAGGTTCAATCAGAAATTCTTTCTTAAGTTTCCCAAATCATCCATCATCCGGCACTGAGAGGTATAAGAACCTTTTGACCCTGTCCAGGCAGTAGTGAGTAGAGTGGCAGTGGCCGTTGACCTGATGTACATACTTCAGCAAAAGTAAGGCCAAACCTTGTATCACCAGCTCTAAGGTCAGGATAGGCCATGTTCTACACAGCAGGCACTGTTGCCAACAATGCCCCTTGGCATCAACTGACATTTATTATTTTAAGTACCAAAGACAAGGGAGGACAAGCTTGAACACCACCTTCCTCACTTTTGATACAAAATTACAGTGACTTATTTACTGATATTAATGAAAACCAGGTGATCACCAACCAAGTTATATATTTTCATCTGTCTGTTTTTCTTTCTTTTTTGTACTTCCTAAACAATGCCCATAACCAACTACTATATGTCACATATTTTACTTAAACTCAAGAGACATACACACGAAAAAACAGGAATACCTGTAAGCTGTTAGACCTACCTGCAAGGAATTCTGACCCACTCACCTGCTGTGTACTTCTACACACTATACCGAATATAACACGTCACTACTGTATTTACAATCCACTTCGTACAACTGGTTTATCCTTAAAAACATGTCTGAACTACTGAATTAACACAAACAGTACATATTCTAACTTCTATATTGGGACATTTATAGGACAAATTCCACTCCAATGACCTATTTTTCCACTGATAATCAATTATCGGGATTCTAGGAAGGTCCTACTGAAGGAGTTCACATGTATCTGGCATTAGAAAAAAGATGAAAATAACATCCACACTATCATGAATGTGTCAGCTACATACTACAAAAAAGGCATATTATACAAGCATGGAATGTTAACAAATAACAAAAAGTCAAGATCTCTTAGTTTAAAGCAGCTATTCTACTTGCCTTCACACCGGGATATATGTCTGATACGCCCTTACGTCACAGGTGACAAGTTCTTCCTCTTGATAATGAGGGTTTGCCCTTTACAGCTCCAGTGTTTGCACCTCTCCAGTAAAGGTCTCACACACCACTGGGAAGGACACAAACTTCACATAACCCAGCAGCTCTTGACATCAGACTACACAGGAGGCCACCAATAAATAATACTTAATGTTGCTCGAGCAGCTCATCAAAAATGCAGTTAAGCCAAGCAGCGCAGAACTAACTTTGACTTGTCTGTTCAGACGAGGTTGTTAAAATTATTCAACCAAAAACAATGTTTCTGCACATAGAGTGCACTTACTTTGAGTGTGTAAGTGAATGTGTGTGCTAATGCACTTACAATTGCTACAATGACTCTTCAGATCTGAGGTCAAAGCTGAAAAAAGCATTGCGAAGTCTCAACCATGAAGACTGCTGTTTTACCATGAGTGACATTGAACAGAAGTTATATTATGGCACCCTTACATTTTCTAAAGGAGATCAGATATAGCCTTTCACCTTGTCAAATTGTACCTACCTTTCCTGATGAAGCTTTATCTTTCTTTAAACAAGTCTACCTTCTACTCAGTCAACAAAAACAAACCAGATCTCTTAACAGGGTTCTTTTTACAAGTATATTATGTCACTTGGCCTACACAACCTGATGGATATATATGTAGTTCCCTTATCTGCCTACAAAAATGCAAACCATATGCTTGCACTGTATTAAATTGGTTATTTTTTTATTAAACCAAGGTTACTCCAGAAAGTCATTCGGCTAAAATTTAACCTGCCAAACTGAACCCTACAATGCCTAGGACGGAGATTGGGTGCGATTGAGCTTTGAAACACTGCTTAATTAGTGGCAGAAACCAATGAAGAGCATTTGCAATAGAGAAAAAATCATTCTCCACAGCCAGAGGGGACGCCATTACGCACAAATGGAATTCTTCATGAAAACAGAACATGTTTCCAATGTAAAATCTAATGGATTTGCTAAAAGCTTCACTCATGATTTGACACCCTGCAAAGCTGTGACCTCATATTCATCATGTGTTTGTTATCATTTTTTGCACTGGTCATGATCCAAATACCCATTCAGGGATGCTGGTACCTAATGTTACATCATGGAAATTATAGAAACTCAAAAAAAACAAAACAATTATTCTGGTGCAATGATAGAACTGTAATGTATCATGGAAAATTTTTTGCTATCAAATAAAACATTGAATTATTTTTATCCAACCTTTATATACATTCAACATCTGGAACTTGTTACCACGAAAAAAATAAGTATGACAGAGCATTTAGATCAATGGTAGGCACATGTGTGGAGACGATGTCAAATACTAATCCACTGTGTACTTTACTCGATCAATAGAGAAACAAAAAACTAAATTAACAAATAAAATACAATTGCAAAAACCAGCCTGTGTTAAATTGTAAATTTTCATCGAAATACAATAAAAAGTCTGCAATACACAATGTCACAAGTTGGCAAAAGCTCAGACAAAATGGTGCCTTATCTGACAAGTTGATGTTTTGGTGACCTTGATAAATACTTTTTTTTATGTTCAACAAACAGGTCAGATATATTACTTGTACTCTGGCCCTTTGATCTTGAAGTTTGTCTAGTCCGTGTCAAAAACAGGCTCTGGCAAGTATAAATTTGCAATTTGCTACCAAAAATCAATGAGTTTTTGTATTATAGACAAGTTATTCATCTAAATTTCTGTATCATTTTAAAGTAATAATTATGGATAATTGACCAGAACTACTGAATCAATACCGATCTTTATTACATTTTCTATTCTAAATATCAGCTTCCATCCAGTGACGTCCCTTCAAGAAAGTCCTCCTACAAAACCAGTACTTAAAAATGTGCTTGGTACCGTAAATTTACTATATCATTCCACAGAAAGCCTACACTTCAGATTTCAAATTTATTTTTTTATTTTTTTATTCTTTTCTAATTTTGAATGAGATGGCTAAAACACTGCATGTAATGCTAATTGGTCCGAAAAATTGCTTTATTTATATTTAATAAATCTAGAAAAAGGGCTGCTTTCTTTGCCCTATAAGAACCAATTTACAAGTCATTAAATTTGAAGCTTGACCTTGCTTACTTTACAACAAGTTGCAAAGACAGGATTACAGCACATAAGATCAAATAAAATGGACTTTTCATATAGTTTGGATATAAAATGGAAGTTAATTTTATTATTCTTTCTATGGGTTGTTGGCATAAATATTATCATGTTCAACAAAAAAGTCAGTGTTAGTATGATAAATGGGATTATGCTGTTGGTCACCAAATTCATTGCTGGCTTTTACCATTTTCAAAAGTGAAAAACACTGAAATTGTCTTTAGCCTCATTTTAAGTCAAGGTGGTTAATAAGCGGGACAACCGAGGGATTGGATATCTTCCTATTCATGGTTAGAAACCTTAATAAGATGTTCTGCCATGACAGTTAACTCTACCTTAAGCTTTCACAACTTGACTAGAAAGGTGATTTCAGTATAATGGCTGTTTTTGTATTGAAGATAAAAGCGGTAATGGCTAAACTGAGTATAAATTAAAGTGCACGCACAGAAGTACCTTTCTTCATACTAACATGACTGGAAAATTAATTCATTCATATGCAGGGGTGCACATCACAAAATGCCTCCTGTTTCGGCAGATACATATCTCCCATCTTCTCTATACCTTACCTCATATATCATATAATCCCTTCTATTCCACACTCGAGGCATAAATTGCCATGCATAACTATCAACTGCTCATATTCCACCTGTGCTTTATCTTTTCTTACACATTATCATATGGAGGCCCCACTCCCTTTAATGCTTCATACCTCCTATCAAGAAAACAATAACTGATCATTTCATCAGGCCAGCCATGCCCATCAGCCATCCAACAGTGCCTTCAGCTGCAAATCAACACACATATTGCATAACAGAATGGATCAGCAGCTATTTAACACCATCAAGTGTGCATTATAATCCATTCTGACCTGATCAAATCTCATTTTACCTGACAGTTAAGGTCTTTTTTCCATGTGTCCTGCTGCATAAATGCCCCACTGCTAGAGAGCCAATGATTACAGCTCAACATAAAAGGACAGCCTTTACCACCTAATATTCCAAGACTTGGACAAGGGGCAACTGTTAAATATTCATTAAATGATTAACGAATAGATTTTTAACTCCAAAACTCCTCTGGGACTTTCCAACAGTGGTGATATTGTTAATTGAAAGGTTGAACTAATTAAGTATGTATGCTCTTCATATCATGCCAGGTTTAAGTAAAGGCCTATTGGTCATCAACAAAAATAATCAGTCCATTTCCCAAATCCCCACACCAGCCAAGGGGGAAGCTGTGTAAATTTGTTTTACTACAGGATTCTGATGCAAAACAAATATATAGGTTACTTGAGATTTGTAAAAGGGGATAAACTCAAGCCAATTAATTCTTGGGCCATGTGGAAATCCAGGCAACATTTTCCATTAGCACAAACACACTAAACAATCCAAAGAGGACACAGTTCTCATACCACACCTACCTATAACAAATGCAAGGACATGTATTAAGCTGGAGCACTACACTGGCTGCTGTTTCTGACTAACTTTTCTCCAACCCCATGCAGCAGTATTTACTTAGCACTAGAATGTCACAGACGTGATAACCATATAAATCCATCTCCAATTCTATTTCTGCACCCAATAAAAAGAAACATGACCAGTGTGAGAAGTCAACAAAGCAAGCTTTGTGATCTGACTGGCATTTGACTCCTACTGTTTGGAAAGATTTTCTTACTTTATCAAAAGATAGCCCAAGGAAGGAACAAAGCTTTAAGGGAAGAACAATGCCAATGCATGGTCACTTCAATGCCAGCAAAACCCGAAAAAAATCCATGGCTAGGTAACATGAAGCCATGTTTAAAGAACTAGAAATTCAACTGCACACAGGAGCTCCACCTGTTCCTACAATTTGCTGATCATATAGGTTCTTTTTATGCTTTGTAAACAACACTGTTTATCAATGCCATTTGTGAATTACTACTACTCTCTGTGTATGTGCAAGTCTTGTTCATATTGTCCAAGCATTCAGTCTAGCTTCACACCCTTTCAGTGGGAGGAATGTGGCTTTAGAACTTCTTGCCTGCATCAAATTACACTGCTCCTGATGAAATGCCTACTTGGTAAATTGGCAAATGTTGTGTTAGGGCAAAGTTAAGTACATTGTGGAAACCCAACACGCCTGAAAAGCACGAGGTGTGTCTTCGAGTACACCATTTCTGTCAACCTATGCTCTATATATATTGGCTCCTATGGCGAGCAGACTGACATGCTCTCAGAGATTAAGAAATATCACAAGGAATCCCCTTGAATGCTTTTCTGTGTTTAAATCTGTGCTCCAGACAGATGTAATTATGAGATGAATTACGAGCACAGCTGAAACAGATCAAACTCTTGCAACATTTTGTTGCAATTTGCCCACACAGATTTTAATGTGGCTTCCCTCTATTTTTTCCACAGGGATTAATTAAAAGTGTGCATTTTCTCCTTGTAGTGATGTAAGATAGACATGCTCTCATGGTCATGTATGATGCATTACCCTAGTTCCCACGCTAATGTCTTTGTGGAGTTGTTTCATCAGAACACTTCATGCTATCAACACAGAAACTTTGCAGTTTATGAGTAGTGTCAAAATAAAGAACAAGATTCTTGTATTCGAGAAATGCAAGTAAGGACCTAGTTTTTTTCCATGTGTGGCAATTGTTTAGACAATATGGCTTAAACATGATTGACTTATGTGGAACAAGTAATCTTTATCAAAACAAAATAATATCAATGATGTTGTAAATACTTTGGTTATAAATAAAGAGACTTGTATTTTAAAAAAATGGCTGTGTTCCACTTTTAAAAACATTTTGTGCACAAGCTCACTTTAAAACCAACCGATCATGTTTGCTACTTGGGTTATCAAAAGTATACCAGGCTTTACAATGCAGGACAATAAACCTGTCATGCTGAAAAATGAACCGCCTTTTTATCAATATTTTTTTGAGTATCATTTTATGACTGCTACAAAGGCTATGGAATCATTGCTATGAGAAAAAGAAATGTATATCTTGATTTGGGCAAAGCAAGTGAGCAAAATCTCTCAACTGCTAAATGTCTTGATCAAGTGTACAGTGCATTTTTATGACTCACAGTCCCATAAAAAAAAGGAGATCAATAAAAAGTATTCTGGACTTGTAACTATACAGCCGCATAATGCATTTGGCCTTCTGTATTTTTTTGTCTAGGCATACTATAGACAAATCAAATTTAATATTATACATCATATTCAAAATCATATTTTTTTTCTTCAATGAACTAACTACTGACCTTTGTTACTTGTGTTTCCTAGATGTCTGTACTTCCCAGTTCTACGTCCTGCCTTCTTCTGTTCACTGGTAGTTCTTGGGCAACTTCATTGGTAACTTGCACTCGGTTTTGAGTCTGAAATAGTACACCAAGTCTGTGAACAAGTAATCTCCCGTTTCTGGCCTGTTTGATTTAATTCCAAAAGCTAAGGGAGTCTGTGTGCCTCCATATACATTATGTTCTCTCCTTGTGTGTTCACTCACCTACCTTTTAGCTTTTTGCACAGGCATTTCAAAACTTGTGAAAAGCTTTGTAAATTTGGTGTTTGCAGTCACAACACAATCTCATTTTAATAATCAAATAGGCTCTTGCTCAGTCAATGTGAATTGCGAGCAAGTCATGTAATTTTATCAGCACTTTCCTTGCCACTAGTTTGCACACGTCTTTGTTCCACACAATAACGCCAAGCGCTTACAATTTCACACACTTGCAATCAAGCTCAAGAAGTAAATTTCATGTAAAAATAACAGTTGCTAAAGGTAGTAAGCAGACACAATGTATTTTGAACAAAGCACCCCTAAATGGACTGGCGGCACTATACTTTATAATTCAACTTCAGTGTGTTAATGTTGCACAATATTTCCCCTGAAATCAAATGAGTTGATCAGCTTTCTATTCTCCCTGTCACTTTAGCTGATTACGTTGTATGTTGGTTCACCTAAGATCTGTTCCTTTCAACTAATATTTACCTTCAATCCTGTTGATTTCCTCACTTGGCCTACATGAGTGTGGGTCCCAGTCATGATCAGTATTGAGATTTTATTATTGAGCAGTCAATGGGAATAATAAAGATTTATTCCGATAGTTTAATCATTTTGATGTGGCAATCCACTTAAAGGGCTTATATGTCTTTCTGACTGCAGGCTACTATATTGGAGCATAATTGTGCATTCAGTTGCTTCAGTCTCTATGATAAGATCAAGGAGACTATGATGTGGAACCAACCATGACAAGAGACTGATGCAGTAATTAGATGTATGAATTTAAAAAAAAAATTTGTTTGAAATTTCCATAAAAAAACAAGACTCTTCTTTGTTCGACTACCACCATAAGTACGCAACTACACAATGGATTTTCAAAATCGCTATAAAGTGGAATAAGTACTAATATTCATAATATATATTTTTTCTTTAACCAAACAGTACTGAAACAACAAGAAAATCTCACAAAATTCTACACTCACTACTTTATATAGAAATTTGGCTTTTCATGACCTAACAACAAAATGAAAGCCAAAGGTTTGCTCAGGATTAAGTTTACCATCATTTTCAAGGATACATGAAGCTACAATATTGGTGGCAGGTGTCAACATTATGTGCAGACCATTTTCTATATAGCCCGTATCATGCATTTTATGTTCTGAACAGATGTAACATCATTTCCCAATCCTTTCACAAAAATTGACTTTAGCTCGCTGACTCTCAAGACCTATAAACACATACCCATTTAAAACATTCTTGATAATGTACATCCTTAAGTGGACAGATGATAACCAACTTTACCAATTTGCTAGAAAAGAACCAACAATATTACTATCAATTCTATGGTACTGACAAGCTGTGAACGACCTCTGATGTAGAAGTCTGTCCCCACAGTGTTCTTCACCTGAGAGGCTGATGATCACACCATACCTTTTTGACCCAGTTAATGTCAGCTGCAGCCTGCTGCCACTATGTACAACCAGGAGCAGCAATGACTGAGCAAGCGTGACATGTGTGCATGAATGCTAGATATGATTACCAACTCACCCTAAAGCGCACCCATCATTTGAGCTCAGAAAATGAGTACAGTAACAAGCCTGTCACCTGTGTCTCCTATGTGTGTGACAAGAGTAATGGGATGTTGAGAATTTTCAAGCAAATGCCACCAGATTGAGTTCAAAAGGTTTGTCTCCCACTGGCTTTCAAAACTCTATTGCATTAACATCCAAGCAGAGATCTCCATACATAAATGCTACCTGATATGCAAAAGCAAACTACTGATACATATCTACCACAACCAGGGTCATATGAGAGATGAAGAAACTGCCTATGATCAGGTAGAAGAATAGGTCAGTTCCAATCCTCTGCTGATGACCTTTTTCAAAATCATTAATCTCATTTTCTCAGCAGTAAATTTAACTAGTTATTGTTATAGCCAATACAAATCTTGAACACTTACATAAGCAATGTAGTGAAAAGATGCCACGTAGATGACCAGTCAATAGGCTCCTGAAAACCCTAATGTTTTGCCTGCAGTTTTTGGAGTAAGCTACTGTGAATGAAGCAAATTCCATGCAGGTTTCATAAATGGCGGAAGGCCAGGCAGTGTTACATTTCTTCCCTTTATATACATTACGATCTAAATGCTAGTGGCCCAGGGTTGGAAGCTAAATGCCACATCACTTAATTATCTTCTGACATTTTGAAAATTTCAGGCAAAATCTGGGATAAATAATTAGGAAAGTGTAGTGGAAAAGTAAAACTGCACAAGGGAGTGATTCTGGAAAATTTTCTTTTTTTTTAATTTCAGACTACAGACTATATTCAATTCATATGATTCACAAGGAAGCAAAAGAGACCAAAATCATGAGCATTTAGGTCTAGTATTCTAGTAAATACTCAAATTTATGTTTAAAAAAAAAAAAAGAAATGGTGAGTACAACTTTTGCTACTTGAAAGGATGAAAGAAAACTGCAATTATTACCAAATATGTTTCATTCAACCAAACCACAAAAATAAAACCCACATATCAAGTTACATAGACCTCTGAAAGGCTCAGAAACATTTTACCAGAATGACCTGCTATTCAATATCACTGACAGAAGAGATGGCAAATTACATGATATAGAATAAAAACAAATTATTTTTTGCGTTCTTTTGTAACTGTAACAAAATATAACCTACTTTTCATGACACCAGATAGCATGGCTCATCTAATTTTTTTAACATTTGTGTTATAATCAGATTTGACATTGTGCGTCATGATTGACTTTCATCTTTTGAACAATTCAGGATCTTGATCAAGTGCTTTATGCCTTTGTCTTCATTACTTTTTTCATGCTCACATGCAACTTGATAATTTCTGAGTGGGAACACGCTGAACTTTCCAACAGCTTTTATACTATCCCATAGAGCACTCCTGGCAATCTGTAATCATCTTTGTTTAATGCATGAAGAGTTATGACTCAGACAATATCCAAACACACTACCATTAAGTTATGATATTTTGGTATTGTGTCAACAATTTAAAAGATATTCTAAACAAAGAGGGAAATTAATCCCATACCAGTGGTAACCTTGACTGACAACTGAACCAGCCGACAGAAACTTTTCAAAAACAACAGCTGGATGCAAAAGGAATTCTTGCTAATTTGTAGTACTGCTGGAAGGAACTTGAATTTCACACAATTTGCTCAATGTACGGCTCAACAGCTGAATTATATAGAAAGGAAGCCAAAGGAACCCAAACAATTTTCAACCTTAAATCAATAAATGTGAAAATATGTACACAGCACTGGCGATGGTTTAACTCTACTCCCATAAAATTAAAACGGAAATCAAACCACAGTTTAATACAGAAACAAAAACCCAAGGTCAGGATTTAATTATGGGTGCTGTGTAAAACATTGACGGACATTTACTGTCCTGTACTCATCCAACATGCTTTGCAGCACTGAACATAACAGATGTCACTTTCTAGCAGTTCTATGTCATGCCTGTGTATAAGGTTCATATAGTTATATCTGCCAGAATTGGCATAAATCTATAAATGCCAACAAAAATAGAGAGCATAAGGGAACAGTGTTGCTCCCCCATTGCTCCACAGGTGAAATGGAAGCCCACATTTACCCCCAAATTATATGACTGTGCCACAAGCCTCGAGCACTTCCAAACAATGAACCTGTCTAGGTTTATAATTTGGGAACAATGCTAAACACAGCTGATTGCTTAACATGTTGAGTCTCATGTCTGATTAACTGGAAAATAAACTCATCATTAATACTTGTATAAAAGAACTTGCTTTTCTTTAAACAGGGTTATCAACAGACACAGAACTGACAAAAAAAAAAAAAAAAAAAAAACCTAAAATACTGCCACCTATCAGTCAAAATTTAATCCAAATGAGATCTTCATAATGCTACAGGTTAATATACAAATAATATGAAAATTGCACACTATTATACATTAAAATAATGAAAAATGTCTAAAAAAAGATGTGGTTCTTAATTTTCACATGTATTAATCAACAGGATTTATAAACAAAATTGCCCTAAATCAGATAACTTAAAAAAGTGCTAAATTTATGTATTTAAACTGCAATTTAATGTTCAAATTGTATCAATACAGAGAGCATCGCATTCTTGACTTCGGACCATAAGTCCCCCCCCACCTGCCCATTCAACACACTGTCCCAGAGATTACCAAGAGTGCAATACTCCTACTGCAATCAGCACTGATTCAGTGAGCATGACAATTAATATCACTTTTCACCTCCACATTCCCACAATAGTATGCAGGCCACCTTACTATATCTTGGTGTAATATTAAGAAGTTTATCCATTTGCTTATTAATAGAGAAAGGAAAAATGTTTCTCTACGTGACTATGAATCTCTGATAACTATAATGTGCAATTCCTCACATTTTCTGCCATATTGGAAATAGCAAGGAGACAAAAAGAACCCATGTGTGAACAGCAAAATACCCAAATAAAAGCTGGACAAAACATAGCATAATGCAATTGCTCTGAGTCAGTGTTCTTAAGGTCAGAATATCATTTCACAGTATGAAGTTAATAATTCAGCTACTGAAATCACTAATTCGTGGTATCAAGTTAAAAACGGCAATGAGGCTTTATGAGGCTAGATCAAGCTTGACCTTGTATCATTAGTATATATGTGTTGGTTTTAATAGGACTCTGACTTAAATAAAAAATACACTGCCCTTATGCCAGTGCTTTAAAAAATAACAATTTGAAGCCTGAGTTAAAAGGAAGTTTGAGTCTTCACAAGATTAGTCCATTTCAATTCAAACTTTTAGGAATGCTCCAACATAAATTGATTTCCTCCTCATCCAACCTAGGACCTTGTGACCTGTAGCCCACTGACAAAGAGAATCACATATTTTATTTTTACTAAACTTTTCAATTTTGTAATATTACACACAAACATTTTGCCAAATTTTTCACTTTAATCACCTTGTTTTGAAATTCAGATAACTAGAACCATTCATAAGTTTTTCAGCATTGATAATGGACAGAGAAGTTTATGTATGCCTAAATTATACCTGATATGTATCAAAAGTGACAAGCCTGGGGGGGACTGAGCAGTTTCTTTAGAAGGGGGAGGGGTTCTTACACCAGCCGTGTTGTAACTCTTTAATTTCCTTGTTAACAACTACATACCACATGCAGCACATTCATGGCTAGAAAATGCCTGTAAGCACCCTTAACTCTTGTGTAAGAAGTGAATAGTGGTGTAGAATGTATTTCACAGCAGTAATAAATTACTTCAGGAAGTTATTGCTGACCCAGTCTAATGGAATAGTCATAATTTAACCACAGGTCTGACCACCTTGCTCCCAGGGTTAAGTGGGCTCAAGATACCATCTTAAATCTCAGCTAACTACCAGATGTAGCTCAAGCAGGAAGATGACTTCTACTGTTTCCTCTTTGATATGGTCTCCACATAATATTAGACAAAAACACCCTGTATTTTGCGATTCTTTAAGAAACCTTTTATTGCAATTTTGTGATCTTAATCTTTTCATTCCCTTTTTATAAAGCGTATACTTCTCCTTTGCAGCATATTGCCCGAGAACTTCAAGTGCTGATCAAAAATGAATTTCTTCAGTAAAATGTTTATAGTGTATGCCATTAAGTGTAGTTCCGACAAATGAATAGCAGTCTTTCAAACAAATTTAAAGGACAATTTTGAGCTTCACACTTGATACAGTGATGCTGCAGATGATATAATACTGCCCATTACATCAGGGATTTTTGCTCTTCTGATGCCAAAATCATAAAATGGTTCTTTTGTATTTGATAGTGTAGATTCCCCATGATTCCCTTGGGAATGACAAATGTTTCAGGCTTGCAGTTCACTGCATTTTTTATAAATCAGAACAACGTATATTAGGCAACTAATACTAAAAACCCTTTTATGTGCTTGGGGAAAGTTAGGTGAGGGTGGGAGTGACAGTGTGGGGTGTCTTCATTAACCATGAGATTTTTTATAGTTTGCTGACAATTTCAGCATTATCACATATTATACCTTGCTGAAAATTCTAAGCAATATCTTATTTTGGCAATATTTCATTATAGCATCCAAACTATATTCAGTAAGATGTTAAAAAAAAAAATTATCTTTAAGATAATTGTATCAAAACTGATAAATAGGTATGGGTGGTATCAATGGTCCTTATCATTCAAAAGATATACATAGCACTGGCAGATCTAGCATTATAAAAAAAGAGGCAAGGCAAGCAAAATAATCTTTTGGCCTTATCTTTTCTCCCACTTGGTGAGAGAAAGGGCCTTTGACACCATACCACTTGGAGCTATGTTTTAATTCCTCATAGAAAATTTTCTAGACCTAAGACCAGGGAGATTACAATCTTACAGTTTATTAAATGCATTACATTTTACCCCCACCCAAGGCTGTTCATGCACATATTCAGCATGTTATCTAAAAGGGCAATGCACTACCATTCTTGGTACTCCAAATGTGTCCAAGAGTGATGCATGATAATGAGGTACATTCGTCAGTGTTTCATTAATCATGCAACAGTTTAAATTATCACAGTTGTTAATGACTTTCTCATATCCTACCTGTACATGTAGCATTGTATAATGCTGTCAGTTCTTTAAAAATTGATATGCTAGCAGGATAGAAACATCTGTCTTATGGTTCATTAACAAGAGACAAGAGATACAAGCCATTTAATCATAGATAAGAATCACATAAGATAAGAATGAAAGGGGCAACACTTTCATCTAGTTAATGGAATTGAGCATGCATATTCTGAATGAAAATTTTACTGTAAAAACTGTTTTTGTCAACAAATGCTTAAGAAGACAAAGAAGGGGATTTTGTTTTCAAGTAAATATGAATCAATATATCAATAATTATTCTGATTCATAAGTTTGCTAAAACGAAACATGGTTTCTTGCTGATATTAATCATCACAAAGTTACAAGTTACAATTAGTTTGAAGCTGAAAAATCCTAAGGACGGTTATCTCACTTTACAGTATAGGTGATTAATCTTATGATAAATGAGCTAATTTCTCTCTTTCTTTTAAAACAATTAGTTATTTACAGTTGTATTCTTCTCGTCCTGGAGCTAGATATTGTGATGTGGCATGAAAAAAATGATAAGAAACTTATTTCTATCACTTGGAATGGGGATCATCTCAGACAGCCTAAAACTGCATGATATCATACAAGACAAGAAACCATGCGATAATTTTTGGGGTTATCTTTTAAGCCGTAAGGGTGAGACACCTCATTCTGGGAATGTCATCAATATAAAATTGACAACTTTTTCAAATGTGCTGCAACAGACTGTAATAAGACTGAAATTCAGAGATAAACAATCAGAAAAATATCGGTGTATGATCTGGCAGTTTTTATTTGTTGCTGCACCTCTCTCTGTCCATTATTTATGACCCCACTGTTAATCATATCCTACAAAATCTTGCTTAACTTTATGCTTACCCACAAGATTTTGGTTTATAGCTAAGATCCCCACAGGCTTTTGTTTTTGCGTCTTGAGAAGCATACACATGACTATAACTTTCATTAATTAATATAAAAACCAGAGGTTAAATCGATGTACCTCCATTAAAAACCTGTTTTAAATAAAAGCCAAGCAATATTTTATCAATACCGTCCTCTTGTCTCTCACAGGATATATATCCTGAGAAGTTTAAAGGACATGAAGACGTAATATGTATGTTTATACTTCTTCCAATGTTAGTTTTTTTCCGAAATGTATAAAAACAATCATTTTCAAGTTATTGTTTTAAATATCTGCTTTAACCGTTGTGAAGACGCCAAATAAATAGCTGTATTAACAGTAATGTACACTCGCTATAACTTAAACAGGCAGCAAATGTAATCCAAGAAGAAAACATATCTCTGCATCAATGAAGTCTACATCACGCAGGTTTTGTACACAACAACTGGAATGTGAAATTGACCCATGGCCACGCAAAACTGGGTCATGAAGTCAAAATGACTTTAATTGCTTGAACTCACAGATTGTGGCATTCTTCGTACTTATGATGAGAGAATATGAGCAAATGTGTGAAACTTACCGTGCTTGATGCAACAAGACCACTGGAATCCACAAAAAACCCAAATGTTCTAGGAGAAACACCTACAGGCACTTGCCCCTAGCGCCATATGTCAAGAGGGTAAGGCCGAGCTCGCCGGTTGGATAAATTTAAGAACATACAAGTGATCACATTTACTTTGTTGATGACAGGAAAAAATTGTTTGTAATATAATTAATACTAAAATTTTCAGAAGCACACAATTCTCATATTTAAACCGAATAGTTTTTTATATTTTTTGTTAGCAGCCGAGAAAATACGATGCAGTTAAAAAATAGACAAAGCTGATTGGACAGAATCTAGGTTAAGCAAGGTCAACCTTTCACCCTGAGCTACTCCACGTGATAATGAAAAACATTGAGAAGATCACGGAAATGAAAATGAATCTAACGGCGTGCGTTTTGTTTATTTCTCTTTTTTCAATTGTGTCTTTGTCCGTGAACGAGAGAAGGTTAAGTGTGATTGAAGATCGCTTGACCACAAGCAATATTTTACTTGCTTTTGCTACTGACACTAATGGTGCATTGGAGTGTGCAGAGGGTCAACGCAGCAGCGATTACAGCTGGAAATGGGGAAATTGGCTGAACTTGGGGTCACCCAGTGGTGTGAAGTTTATATCGAACCCAGCAGCTTCATACACACCGAGTAATGCTACTGCTGTGTACCTGTTAGGCTCTAATGGGAAGCTCCATTTTACAGTTCAGAACCTAGGTGAAGTAGGCGGCTGTCGTGCTTTCTCGCCATCTTACAAAATAGTGTCAACAAATGTAAGTCCATCCACAACAGAGACACTTACTGGCATGGATAGTGTGAGTGTTGTTAAAGGAAAGAAAGACTCACTCTATAATGTTTTCTACAGAACCCCATCTAATCGTTCAGAGTTGTATGTCAGCGAAACACGAGATGGCATTAATTTTTCAAACTGGACAAATCTTGGCGGGGATTTACTGAGTGATGCAACTGTGATCTTCAACACTTTCTCTGGTTATCTAGAATGCTATGCATCTTTCAAAGATGGGAAGTTATACCGTACCTGGCAGTATGAGGGGACAGACTGGGCAAAGTGGAGAGTTCATGGTGGGTATGAGCCTCTACCCCTCCCTCCAGTTAAAAATACAAGCTGGATCAAAGGCATTATGCTTATAAATGTGTTTGGTGTTTTGTTTACAAGCACAAGAAATGGACAACTTTTCCAGAAAGTAAGAATGTTTCTTATTATCCAGGGTCGCATATTTTATACATGTCTGCTAAAGAGCTATTTCATAAGTGATTTCCATTTGAGTAAACTTCCTTTTTTACAGTTTTCAAACTCTGATGTATTTCAAGTCTACTAGCTAGTAGTCATCATCTCATTTTCAGGTGATGGTCAACCTGATGTGATTTCCACTACTCGACCTGTTGCCCATTTAATGAGCCAGACAGTTTTCAATGGAATGGTAGAGGTGTTTGCTCTGGGTACAGATGGTTTGGTACATCACATATGGCAGACAACATGTGATAAAGTCAAAAATCCCTGGGGATATTGCACCTGGGGTGTATGGGAAAAGATTCACAGCAAGGTAAAAATTCAGACAGAAAGATCTTGGGTTCATACTTTATTAAAAAATGTAGGTATCTGGTCAATATATATAATTATTGGTCTTTATATTGTTTGAAGTAATTTTTGGGGTAATATTTTATAAATGAAATCATTGTTTGTCATTATGGATAATGGAAGGTTTTTAAAGTTAGTTTGATAAGGGTTTGTCATTCAAAGTATGGAAAAAGACTTCCTTTGCCTGAATAGCAGTTTTTTATATTACATGTGATTTTGTACTCAGCAATTTGCCAGAATTTCCTGTGCATGAATAAATACAAGACTTTGAAGAGTGACACAATGTGAGCATGGAATAAATTTTATATTTATAACAAAAAAGCCTGCTTTTATTAGTCTTATATCTATGAATTGTGTTAGTTTTGATTAACACAATTCATTGTCAATTATGACAATAAAAATATATCACTGATGGTAAATCTAGCATGCTGTTTTCACAGGTTCCATCCCTGGGGACACAAGTCAATGCACTGGCCATAAGCAACAATATCCACTTGGGAAATGAAGTGTTTTTACTTGACAGTTACAGCAGGTAGTTGACTTTGTAACTTATATTTACTGATATGTAGAGGGTTTAAAATGCACAAATTTTCCAATACTCGCAGTGTTTTTACAGATGAAGTAGGTAAACATAACACATACGAATCTTGTACAGAAGGTCTAAAACTTCAAGATATTACCAGAAAAAAAAACTTGTATCCCTATAAGTCTTTGGCCTACAGCCTGTGACAAATAATAATTTTTGGATTGTTTTTAGACTGTGGCACCTTTGGCAGCTTGAAATCAGTGGCAAATGGAATGGCTGGGACTTGGTGGGATCATCATCTGCAGGGAAAATGGCCAGTTTACCCTTAATTGTAAATATGGATGGAGGGTGGTGGACTTCTTTCTTCGTAACTGCAGATAATAAAGTGAGTTAAGTAAAAGGCTAATAACAGTGTATTTATATATCTAGCTGAAACAACATTTCCATGATTTTTGATATATTGTATTTTCATGTATCTCTTCTTCTGCGATGAAAGTATATTTATCTGGGTTTCATAGTATACTGGTAAGCATACCATGTAACTGAAAGATGAATAAACCTCATTAAATGAAAGAGATATAAAATTATATATAATGTCAGTCATTTTGTCCACAACAAAATTTAATTTCAGTGCAGCAAGCACCTTCCTTTCAGATTGTATCTGTTACCCAAAACCACAGTATTTATGTAAACCAGTCAGCAATGGTCAATTTTGGAAAGAACTGGACTGCTGTCTGGACTGTCCCAGTAGATGAGGCTACAAACAAGGACTGGATAGGGGTGTTTCCTTCTGCAACCAGTGATGACAGTTATGTGGACTTTAGGTAAATGGTTCTGGTCAAACAAGAATCTTAACAAAACATTGAATTAGTTCAGCTCCACTTTAGCTATTTCAGAGAAGAGTTGCCTCCTGTAGTTTTATGTTTGAATAGTTCTAAATTTCATCTGCTGTTAAACACTATATGGATTGGGTTCCATGCCTGGCTTAATGTAATTGTCATGGATATGTATAATTTTTTGTTGAATGATAATAAAGGTAAGTCCTGATGACAAAATGAAATTAATCGACATTCTTCCATTAAGATACTTACATTTGGGGTTAACCACAGGACATTTGTGGTGAGGTATCAGAGAGCTATTATCCCTCTGGGTATTTGGAGTTCCCTGGCAAGTTTACATTATTATGTCCTGGTATTTTAACTGCAAAACTTTAATTTCACAATGTTTTCTTAAAAAAAAACTTGTGGTCTAGTTTGTAAATTTCATAGTGAGTTATTTATTTTATTCCATACAGGTATGTTCAGGGAACCCAGAATCCCAGAAAAGATCCAGTACCTGTAGGTAAAGTTACCTTTCGTAGCTTTTTACCTGATGGCGTGTATGATGTGCGCTACATGGTGAACAGAAAATACATCAGTGTCATGCAGACAAGTAAGTTTTGTTTCACTATTGACTGTAAAGGCATGGGGGGATGTCTTAGTGTAAAATACTCAGGTAATATGAATTTTGACCTTTCCACCACATCTATAGCTACTTTACCAGATTCCTTTTTTTTATTTGAGACATTGCACTGTCTATACTATATCCATTATCATTATGAGCACCTGAGTATGATTTGGTATTTAAATTAATTTTATAACTTGTAAAGTAAAAAACAGCTTTGATTTGGTATATTTTAACCGTATACATGTACATCAAATGTATTGAACCACACTGTGTTTTGAGACAAATATGAGTTCCTTCAATTAGTTCTTCCCTAAAAGCTGATCTGTAAATTGAAGTGTTTTCTGGACCATATTTCAAGTAAAGTCCAAAGAACAGTGCATAGATAAAACTGATGACACAATGAAGTTCAGATAAACATGTGATCCCTTGACCGAAATATTAGTAATACATGATATCAGTTGTTTATTGCCACAGGCATGCAGACCCACAATATGACCCATGATAAAGAATGGGTGCAGCTATACAATGGCTTAGAGGTCGGTTTGGGGAAGGAAGGGGCCAACTTATCCGCTTGTGTTCAGGATGGAAATGCAACTGTGCAGACATTTAAGTTGGCCTTTGATGCTTTTGAAAATAGAGAGGTAAAAGATAAATGAGAAAAAGAGGGTGTGAGTCAGAAATAAAACAAGGTAATCAAAGTGTGCAGTATTAAGATTAGAAAATGATTTTTTTAAGTGCATAATTCCAACATACCTTTATTAAGCAGGAAACACCTGCATTTTAAGCAAATGTGAAAAAAAACAAGATGTATGACTAGTGTTTAACTAGTGTTTAATATGGCATTGCATTCATTTGATTTGTTTGATATCTGCATTTGATATTAATTTTTAATTATTTTCCTGTCATTTTAGATTATCAAAGGATTGCAGTTATTTGGAAAAGCACTGAAAGATGTGCAGGTGACACTGGTACAGTGTGAAGAGACGACCATTGCAGAACGCCTTGGAAAGTTCATCAAGGACTTGGTGGAATGCACAGAGGGAAGTTGCACAAAGTTTGTAATAGATATTGCTGAAGAAATTTTGGTTGTGTATGAAGATATTTATGAGATTTTTGGAGATATTAAAGCAGCTAATAATGCCTTGGGACTCCTGAAAGCATACCAACAAAGTGGATTGTGTATTGGAAGAGTAGTGGGAGCTTGCATCTCTCTGCCTTCATGATTAACAGTAACTCCAGATTTAATATTTTTTAAAAGTCATTTAACTTAAGAATAATTTTAGAGTGATTTTAGAAGGTTATCAAAGTGAGTCCTGGGTTTGGGCCTCATAAACAGTAGCTGTCATTTGTGAACCTGAGCCAAGGGTTTGTGGTTTACAACTTATGATTTTATGGCACAAACATAAAAATACTTGTTGCAATAACTCCAGTAAAGGTCACATATGTTTTGGCTAACTCTTATCCAAAACTCATGTTGTTTTATATATGGGCTCTTTATATTTACCCCAAACTATTTTCAGTGTGACAGAAGATTCAAGAAACTGCATTGACAAAATAGGATACAAGTAAAAATTAATTCACTGAAACTTTCCACAACTCACAACTATCTATTCTCTATAAAAAAGCTTCAAAACAAATCAAACTGTAATGTTTTTCTATAATCTGTTAATCATATAGTGTATAAGTAATATGGTAGTCATGCACTCTTGACAGTCTCTGGAATGTACAGAACCTGTTTAATAGGAGGGTGAGTGAACTTGCAGTTGGATATTTGTTTTGCAGTGCTTGCAATTTTTTACATTTTTGCTATGAAATTGTGGATTAAGTCCATAATTTAGCTTTCACAATCATAATCCAGTGGCTTGAAGTCACGAATGGCAATTTTGTTCACAAGGCCTGAGATTTATGGTACACCATGTTGCCTGATTATGATTAAGATGTTTTGATTGCATCAGTCATAGTTCTGCACATGAAGTTGTGTGATAGTGAGACTTAATAACATTTTTATTGAGGCAACTTGCAGATTTTGCTTCAGAAAGACAAACTGCGCTCTTTTTTATGTGTAGAGGTAATGATAGGAATCAATTTTTTTGAAAATAAGTCCTAACAATCTTTATTTCTGTTAAATTTCTTATGTTTTAGATGTCTTTCTTTTGGGTTTGCGTTTTGAAATGATTCCAACACACTTCACATTTACATATGAGCTCATAACATATGTTTGATATTAATTGGTGCTAAATGGAATTTTAAAGTAGAACCACATTTGTTCTTGAGGTGATCTAGAATATTCCTAATGGCAGAAACCCGAGTGAGATATGAATAATGGAAGATAATAAAACAGACACTAACAGAAGCACAGCATTAACCTAAAGAAAGAACAGTGACCATATCAGTGGTGGCATTGCCCAAAGGTTGCAAAAATTCCCAAAACTCATGTTAAAAGGAAGCCATTAATTTCAGTATGTCAATGTCAGACTTGACCTTTGGGTGTACAAGTTATCTGAGCGATTCAATGTGAACTCTCGGGGTGAGTGCATGATAGCAAGCAGAGTCGAAGTACACGACTGATGCGTGAAAACTACATTAAGCGTGTCAGGAATGTTTTATTAGAGAACTTGCACTGAAGATTTCAGGTCAGCAGATTTACTTGGGTAAGATTTTTTTTTTAAGTCTGAAATTTTTGTTGAAGATAATGAGCAAAAGTTGCACATTTATCAGTTTTTTACTTGCCAAATAAACTTAATACCTGCTACATAAGTGGCCTGTAAGCCGTAATCTGTGGACTTATACAACCATGTGGTATACATTAGAAAAACAATCAGTGAACCTGTTCCTATTTGAAAGTGGCACCACATCAAGTAAGGATGTTATAAAGGAAGTCTCCAAGTTAATAGCCATTCAAGATTTCAGAAGGGTAATATTTTCTCAAATACCATTTTTTAAGTTAAGACGCTTTTTGTCTTTAACTTTACCTAATCCCCTAATTCTTTTCATTTTGTTCTTGCCATTCACTGTTGTTTTCTGTATTGTTTTACTTTCCCCAACTTAAGTGAAGCAGAGGTGAAATTGTATAAGTTGTAATGATCCATTGTTTTAACATACTGAATTTCTCACATTTTGACTTTTTTTATTTATGCAAGTTTAAGAAAGTACTGCTGGTATTATCTTTGTGTTATCATTACGAACACACTTAGAAAAGAGAAGAATGATTTTTTTTTCTCTCATAAGTCATATTAAAGCATGATGGAATAGGGTTAACTTAAATAGTAGATTTATCGAATAAAAGACCACAGTGCATTGTTAAAATTGGTCCCATTTTGATCTAAGTCCACTTGAATTTCTCTAGGAACAAACTTTGCCCTGTGTAGCTAGGTTAAAAAAAATCATTTGAAAAAAAGGCCTATCTAATCAAGGTGATCTGTTTACCAATGTTTTCATTGTTGATTAAGAATTATTTGATATAACACATACATATTAGCATAGATAAATATACATATTTAAGCTACTTCTTACTTTCTCTCTGCATATATTGTAAAATTAAATTTTTAAAATAGTTAAATATTAAATATTATATTTTTGATGCCAAATGCTTTTTTTTTTTAGCATTTCAAAGGTTTAATTTTTCAAATTATTTGGTGTTTTGTTTAACGATTGCATATTTTTGTATAAACATTATTGTGCATCATCTGTGATAAATATCAGATTGTTCAAGCTTACCAAATGTGATTGATAAGAATTGTTGTGATTCTTCCCTAACACAATCAAATAATGAGCAGATTTTACAACACCACATGAATTTATTCTGATAATAAAACTGAGAATGACATTCTGTTTGATAATTTATTTTTTGTTCTTTATGATTCTACATACAACAATTTCCACGTAGGATACGCACTGCCATAAGGTGCTTACACAGCTTACTGACAAGACTGTTCTAACATCATACGCTGGAACACAACCTTGAATTATGCTAGCCTACACTTGGTTGTCACTGGCTATTCATACGTATATCTACTACTTTTTTAAAATAAAATTTATTAAAATAAAGCTTGATGTAAATGACCAAAGTAATAACTTAATTCAAATAATAAATTACACACATCTGTTACAAGTGTTTTGTATATTGTACACCCCAAGAGAAAAGCATGTGTCACTCTTATTTGCTTGAACATTCACATAACTTGCTACCGGATCAATTTTGTTACAAACCACTGGTGTCTGATGTGTCTATTTGCAACTCTAAACCCTACCCCAACATACCAAAACATAAACAAAAAATTATATACCAAACAAAACTTAGAACCTTTTTTTAAAGTTTCACTTAATCGATAAATATTAATTTAGTGTGCAGAACATGACATTTCATAAAAGCCATTATCCTGTACAGTTTTATATTTGTTTTGAAACTAATTAAGTGCAGTATGTTATTACTGCAAAACACATGCAGATGTCCAATATCATATCCATAAAACTATTTCACTGACACAAGCAATTAAGGTCTTGAGATATTTTCTTGATATACAGATACAATATGCAGCAGTGAGGGAATAACATTAAACAATATAAGCAAACATAACTGAAATATTAGTTGTAATATGATATATACAACAGAATGTATTTTTAAAAATTCATAAAATAATACAAAAATAAAGATTTCTCATGTCAAACAAACAAACAAACAAACAAAAAAAAAACTAATTCAACCAAGTTAAAAGTATATCTCAGATCTCTTCGGAGTCATCTGTACATGTTTTTCTGAAGAACATCAACAGGTCTACAGCATACTTGGCCATTAATTAACATGTACATGACATGTAACCACCGAGTACCTGGGAGATCCATCCATGGCACTGCCATCCATCTGCACTCTAACATTTTCAGTGCTCTGCCTCACATTTAATATTTACTGATTACAAATCCATTTATACATTTAAGGACATCCAACACATACAGTCTTAACTATACAAATACTCAATGCCTCGCTATGTTACACAACGCCTAAAGCATTTGGTCCATTTATCTATGTGGTTTTGATTTATTCAAGCAGAAAGAAACTTGGACTTAAAAAGTCAATTTCAAACCCTGGTGTAGAAATGCAATTCCCCATAATACTCACATAGGTTAAATAATCAAAATACTGTCAAGGTGACTTTGAAATCCAAGTTATGAAAGCAGATTTATATATTAATTCGTAACAATATGACATTATTGCATTTACATTATATTATTCTCATCACTTTGAAATGAACACATAATTTTGAGGTTTGGATATGTAACATGAAACCATAGCATTACTAGTATCTTGCCAAATCTATAAGATTATGCCAATAGTCATGCAATGACAAAGGAAAAAATTTAAACACTTCTACATACAGCATGCCTCAGTCTCTAGACAGGGCTAAAAAGCAATCTGATTGGCAATTCCAGATTCGCTTTAATGCTAAAGAAGACAACAACGACAAGAAGAACAAAACATACGTCCAACATTCATTTTCTTAGTCTTGTAAGTGTACTTGTTATCTGGATAAACAATACTTGGGAGGGAAAGTTATATACCCAAACCCCAAGTGCATAGACTTACATATAACTTTTTCAGCTCTGTGCCTAGCTGAAAGACATGCAAATCAGATATTTCCTTTATACGCAATGGTGTTCTTGTTAGTGTAGGTAAATGAGTTATGTGTTTTACTTCTACAGTCTTGATATTAAATGTAGAACCTGGTTCCTGAAGCAGTTAGTCACATTTGCAAACAAAATCCAAAATGATGCTAAAACGACCACCACCACCACCACCACATCACTGCACTGTACACTTTTCTGTTACTTTAGCTGTGAGTTCTCCTTTCAGTTCAGAAGCTTTAGATGTTAGTTCCCCCAAATTCCCAGGAAGTGGGAGGCCTAGAAAGACAAGACGGAGACACCATATGAAACAAAACAATCACCCAATCTCACGCTAGGTTCCAAGGGCCACTGGAGACGTATATAAAGAGGCATTTATAGCCAAGTGAGGTCAACCTCACTCATGATCAGTACCAGCAATATCTGCAGGCCTTGTGATTAAGATTTGTTCACCATAGGTTGCAATGCAATTTTATTCCTGGCCAGTTGTTGTGTGTAGGCCCAATAGTGGAGAGAGGTTAACTGGGAGAACTGAGGGGCTTTAACTACCGATGGCAATGTCGATTGATTAATCAGACGACTTGCAGAGATGCCGTGTACTGCCCTATGACCAGTATCAGGCCTCATGAATGATAATAACGGTTTGTGATCTCGAGTCAAGGATCGTGATCATGAAGGCTGAATTAACAACTTAAACTGTGATTTCACAAATGTAAAAATAGAGGTCGCGAGCATTACATAAAAGAGTGTGAACCAAAATCCAGGTCTCTCAATGTTACATACAGGTTCTTTTTCTCAATCTCTGGCATATGGAACTTTCTAGACAGGTACACTGTAGGTAAGGGGAGTAACAGTTCCCCATTTGCATGCACTATTTTTTGGCTATTGCCATGAAATCATGGTTTGAGAAGTTAGGGTTCGTTCACATGAAAAATCTATTTTCTAAAAATCTATTGGCGGTATCTTGTGATCACGGTCTGTGCCCTGAATACCCCGCGGCATAATTACTGGCAGCACGAGCGAGTTACTTCCAAAGCTGAAATTATGTAAATGGCGGTTGTAGTTGCTTTGAAAAATGTGTTTGTCGATTTTGTGCAACAACAAGCACTACCATTAGCCATAATACAGGTCTGTATGCTTGAGTCGTCACAACTAAACTGATGAACTCCACAGCTTAGAGATCCTACTACGCATGCGTCAAGGTGTCAGAATCTCCTCCGAGCGCAGCCGAGAATTAATTACAGCTTTAGAAGTAACTCGCTCGTGCTGCCAGTAATTACGCTGCGGGGTATTCAGGGCACAGACTGTGATCACAAGATACTGCCAATAGATTTTTAGAAAATAGATTTTTCATGTGAACAAACCCTTAATTAATTTGGCATTCATGACCACAAATTTGAGGCTTGAGATCAGGAACCGCTATTTTGTTCATAAGGCCTAAGTATATACGTGCTGGTTGTAAAGTTCATCTGCCCAACCCTCAATATGTATATTTAACTAGGAGGAAACAACTTACAACCACATTCATGCAAACAGTTTTGTTCTTTAAGTACAGGTTAGGATAATGAGGATAACAAACACAATGTTAACTTTTTAGAAGAGATAACAGTCAATTCTCATAACTGTTAAAATAGGCCACTATCGATGACAATAGGGTATACACTTTGAATATTGCAGTGCTTTCTTTCCTTTCCCTTACCTACCCGCTTGAGGATTTTTGTACAACATTTGACTTACGTAATAAAATTATTTATATCACCCATCTTTCAAATTAAAATTTACTTATTGACGGAGGGTAATTCCCCATTACACTCCTTAGCATTTTGGACATTATTTGTCTGCAGTTCAGCCAATTTTAAACTACTCATATATGACTTCTATGACTTGAAATGTATAAAAAAGATAATTTTTGTAATTTTGGTCAATCTTTCAATAAGTAGTTGCAGGGGCGGATTTAGGCCGTCTTCTGGGTCTTTCGGAAGACGGTCAGATTTTCAAGTTTATACATTGACAGGTATCTATTTTTTCTGTCGGAAGACGGTCAAGAACGGAGGATGGATCAACAAAGACAATTTGGAAGACTGTCAGAAAATATATCTGGATCCGCCCCTGAGTTGTACTTTTCTCACAAAAATACTATATATTTTATAGCACTGTATTTAAAACACAACAATATGATATATCTGATCTAGAATACTGATCAAAATCAAACCAAATTATGCCGATAAGCTGAGGAAAAATTTTTAACATTAAACTTTTTAAACAATTTCTACTTTTAAAAATGCTAAAGGACTTTCCCACAAGTCTTTTTTTTTTTAAATCACACTGCTGGGCCGCTAGGCTGCCACATTTGACATCAGGAATCCCCATTGGAACAGATAGGCCATCGTTGCGTCATTCCTCATTTCTCATTTCATTTGACCAAAGAGTTAGCAGATGTGCATCCTCGATTTGATTAACAGCTGAACATTAAAATCTCACCATTCCACTTTTAGCAGCAGTGGCAGCGAGCTTGACCTTTAATTACGTATAATAACGCAAATTAACTTGCTTGTTTTTCATCAAACAAAATTCAATTCTGAAAGAGCAGATTTAAATAATTTTTTCTCATCTTCATTAGTGCTGTTCTATCCCCAAAGCTTGGTACTACATACATAAGGTTAGCTTGGGTAAACATTAGGTCTAACAGCAACATGACACCAGTATTGATTAATTTTACTTTGCACCTGAGAAATCAAGGGGGCTCAACTAGAATAAGAAGCTTCATGCAGATTAATTGCTTTGAGTGAAAAAAGCATTTCAGCACTTTGAGATATTTCTTTATCAGCAAAACATTGTAGAAATGAACCAAGAACTGAAATATGCCTCTCTTGCATCAACTGATTAAATCATTTTTGTATAAAAAAATAATAATAATAATGGCAAGCACACACAATCAGGAATTGTTATTAACTCCACTCTCACGCCAATCTATTAAGGTGGGAACCAAGAGAAAGTAACAGAAATGTGTACAGTGGATTGAACTCATAGCTACAGGCAGAATGGTGGTGAAAAGATAACAAACCATGCTTCTACTGCAGTTACACTACATAACTAATGTGTGTTGCAAGGACAAAGTTATTTAAATATCAAAACTAAACTAAACTTATAACTACACAAAATGCAATTTATGTAAAACAAAAATACTATATTCAATTGACTTTCACCCCTATAAATAAATAAATAAATAAATAAATAAATAAATGAATAAATAAATAAATAGTAATTTAAGGATATTGTAAACCTTTATTATCATCCAGACACCGAAAATGAGGTTTTTCCTGCATCTAATTATTCAATAATGCATCTATATCTATGTGCTGGCTTAAAACAATGAAAATACCCTCGAAAAAATGAAATATCGGTGTTTATATTTTTTCATTGCAATGTATAGGCAACTCAAACACCTTTCTATTTGGAGGTGAGATAGCAATCAGTATGGGGTGTAACTTCATGCTTGATCAAGACTTTATCACATTGGCAGAGTTCACCAGCAGAGTATAGGCTACAATCCTCCTGGTTTTGGAGTACTAAATAGTGTCATTAAATTGGCGTTGAAATGGTCATCATGGGCACTCTGGTAAAAGATAAATTTGAGAAACGTATTTTTTAATTTTATCTCAAAATCGCAATTATGACATCATCCGTTAGATTATGTGTAAATGTATGTTAATTGAGTCACTAAACACTGAAGATTTATTCATTACCCAAAAGAATGTATGGAAGGCAGTAAAAAAGGAGTTTTGGGTGAAGGGTGACAATATCCTCAAACTGTTTACAGAAGAAGGGCAAAAAGAGCTGAGAAAGATTCAAAGCTTGTAAGACTTGCTTTTGGTGACTATAACTACATTTTCTTTTCAAATCATCAACTGACTACCTTAGAATATTTAATATCCCAGCACTAAGAGTGATAATTAACTAGAGGATCAGAGAGGCGATACCGCCTCCGAATATTGTACCACCAGCTGAAGCAAGCGCATTCGTATAGACCCCCACATACACAAAATAAGGGACACAGCCACCAGTCTTGTGCTTGACAAGCTGTAAACATGCAATCAACAAGAATTTTCAATATATGCAAAAAATATATGAAACTAAAAATGGTACAATCAAA
>NW_019774736.1:698581-801226 GCF_001039355.2 Lingula anatina | reverse complement strand
AGATGACCCGAAGGGTAACACTTTCCAATAATATTATTGGTTAAGTCTGTGTGGTGTCTGAATAACAGGGCAAAAAAAATTTTTTTCATAAAAAATTTCATTTTTTTAAAAATTTTGGCCCTTTTGACCTTGAAATAAAGGTCAAAGGTCAAATCCAAGGGCATATTTTAAATCTACACATATGACTTTTGGAAAGCTGTCTGTAGAAATTTTTCCCATAACTCCTTCCGTAGGGTAGATAATTAGCATTTAATTTTGCCATTTTTAGACAAGGGTGCATTGCAATGAGTGCCACACCTAGACCCCAATACCGACAAAGCCCAAATTTTACGTGGAACCAGTTGAGATTATAGGTGACCTAAATCCAAGAGATGGGTACAGGAGTCTAGGAGGAGAAGCGGTAATGGTGACTTGGCGGCGGAGCCGGCGGAACATACAGGTCGGGACTAAAACCATGGGTACCGCCAGCGCCTACGCTGGTGGTACAATTATACCCAAATAAATAATGAAATACACAACTGTCCATTATATATCATGCCACTATCGACCTGTAAAAAAAGCAACTAAATGTGGCATAAGGGTTAACACTTAAACTTGAATATACTTGATCTTCAAATATATTCCATTCATTTAATCATTGAGCTTTCAGCATTTATTATTAATTTCAAACTCAGTGTAGTGTCCTGCTTGAGGAAATTCATGTGCTTTATTTATTGGGCATAGTTATTTTGCTTTATTACTGAGAGATCACTTCCATTCAAAAATCCTGCTTGCATTTTTCCACATTTTCCATAAAGCATACTCTTCACTAAACCAGAGTTTCAGAGACAATGCCGACCAGCATCTTCATTATCAAATTTCAATGCTTGCCTGCTTGTCACATTTGATGGAAGTAAGTATGTCACATGCCCTTCTGTGGAAGCTTGGAATTCCTGATAACCAATTTTGCATTTGGTAAACTATAATCAAACTTGCCACTGAATGTCGGAGCTGGTAAATGAAGGCATATGAAAGTTTGATAATTATAAGAATTAAGCTGGCACACATCTGCTTTCAAGCTCAGGGTGTCTCAGCTTGGAATATTAAATGTGCTTTCGATAATATTTATCCATCAATCACACAAAAGATAGAGTACTTTTTATGCAAACTTTTGTTTTACATGAGAATTTAGTAAGCTCAAACAGTCAAAAACCAGTCTGTTTATTTCTGGCTTTTGTGTCCATTTAACCCAAAACAACACGGTCATTGTGGTTTAGTTCTGGCAAAACAGAAGAAGAAATGGATACTGCACCAAAATATTAAGATTTTTTCTGCTCCATAAATAAATGGCTTAAAAAATTCAAAAGAAACGGGTTAGTGAATATGCAAAATCCAAAAGCACCAGCTGCACATTATTATGCTCATTACAAATTTTGCACTCATGAAATAAATAGGTTTTGCCTTATCAATACTGCCAAATGCAGTGACCATGGCAATCCATATAAAATGTAAACATAACAATATCTGAATATACCTGAACATTTAACAAGTAATAAGTAAGATCTACATAACTACAATATCAAAGAAATTGCTTATGAGTGTGGAAGTCAAGTACATTTGCAAAATTAATACATATCCCCATCTTAATTATGCAAAGCCCATACAACAACATAAGAGATTACTTCCTTCATCCTCTTCTGCTGCCTGTGCCTCTGCTGCAAGTTCGGCTGGGGTTTTTCTTTTTCTTCCAAGACGTCCTTCCATATCTGGGTCCTCCATTATAGCAAAGGGGTCCTTCTTCTTGATGCCGTACTTAAATTTAAAAACAAAATTAAACAAAAATGTATGCAATTTTACATATTGTACCTTAATAAGACAATACAAAACAGTAGAGGTATATGACATTGGGTACACAATTCCTGGCTTAGATCCAATCCAGTCTAAGGGACCATTCCCAGACCCTATTGTACTAACTGTGGACCAGACCCTATTGTACTAACTGTGGACCAGACCCTATTGTACTAACTGTGGATCGCTCTATCTCTGAGGGGATTCTCACTAAATTTCAATCAACTTAAGCAACTTAGATGTCTGTTATGCCTACTGAAACTGCTAGGGGGTAATTGATTATCATTTAGCAGCTTCAGTAGGCGTGCCAGACATCAAACCCACTTAAGCTGAAAGCAATTTAGTGAGAAACCCCTCAGAGATGGATCGATCTCGTTAGATCAATCTAGTTATGGGAACCCAGTTTAACTGATGTCATCACTGGGACATATAAATTTCAATCCCCATGTTAAGCAAATAGAACATCCAGTTATGACTGTCAGGTATATAGCCAGACTACTTCCAGTTCTTGCTGAACCAGCTCTGAACATGTCTAAAATATAGAAAGATTGTTTTGAAGTGTATGCATTGTGATATCAAAGATTTGAAAGTGGTTCAAAGGCCTGCTTTTGATGCCAATGTTCCTGGTATTATAGTTAATTGTAAATAATATGAAATGCAGGTGATGTCCAACTCCTGCAGATAATTTGAAATGCATACATGCATTTGCTCTTCATATATCAATACAACCAGCAACAATTAAGGCATCCTCTTCTTACATCAAACCATCTCTTAACAGTGTAACAGTTCATTGGTCTCTTTCTTTTCCAGAAAAAAGATTTCTCTCTTGCATCTCTCTCTATTTATTTTATTCTCAAACTTTAAAAGTTCTGTTTTCACCTCAACTAGATCTCGTTAGTTTTAATAATACTAAAAATAGTTCACAAGAGAGTTCATCAATAATAGAAAGGAAGCTTTGGCAATAAAGGCAATATTGTGGCAGTAATGGGGCCATAATGGTGTGAAATAAGCTTGCCATGGCTTCACAAAGCTATTTGTTGGCAGCCAGGATAAATCATTAAATGCATGCTAACAATGTTTGAAGGAAACTGTCTGCAGAGTCAGAGGGCTAGGTCCAAACATACAGCACTGTGTGTGTGTGTGTGTGTGTGTGTGTGTGTGTGTGTGTGTTCATTATAAAACAGTATTCAAGTTGCCCTTGTTAAATTCATCAATTATGCAATGCTCTGAATTGCTTTATTCCACAAGTCACATTCTGCAGACCAATCAACATATGTAATGGAAATACTCTATGGAAGTACCAGCATGAAGGTCAAGATACATGATAGCAATGTTGATACAGGCAAATAACGGGAATCACAATAGAAATGAACCTTTCAGAGAGCCATGAAGATTAGAATAATCATTTGGCATAGATCAGAATCTAAAAAGACTTTGTTTAATCTTAGACCTCATTTCCATAGATTTTAGATCGATCTATCCCTGTGGGGAGTCTCACTAGATTACTGTCAGCTTAGCCGGCTTAAGTGTCTGTCCCGTCTACTAAAAGCTGTAAGGGGGTAATTAACTACCGTGCGCGCTCGGCTGACAGCAATTTAGCATGAACCCCAAGGGAGTTAGGTTGATCTAGATGGATCGATCTAAATCTATGGGAATGCATTCTTAGTATCACTTTCGTCCCCTTTATCAGAAATATCAAATTTTCTCAAGTGCACGTATGCATAAAATTAGTTTTTGCCATAACAAAAAAAACACGCAATCATTTCCTTGTTCAAAAGAAGAAAATTGCATGTTAAAACCTATTTCCAAGAAAATTGAGACTATGTGACATTTTTTATTCGTGCAAAAAGCACAAACATACAAAAGAATTAGCTACAGTGACAGACTTAAAGGTCACCATTTCAAAATCCATTTGTGTGCTGTTCATTAGTGCCACAAGACTGTATTCTAACCCAGCATCCCTGGATTAGTTCGGAATTCAAAAGAAATGAAATATGAAACTGGACTTGTATAAGAAATCCTCTTTTTTCATATATCAATTTTCCTGTGTTTTATTAAAAGAAAGTATGAAGCATGCCATGCAGGTTTAAAAATATCTAATTAATTTCACAACAGTATTCAAAATCTGTGGACTGTGATTCGTTTATTTGTCAGAAATTGGTTGTTACCTTGTCTCTTATGCCCTGCCTCAGCTCTTCTCTTTCCTCTTCCATTTTTCGATGTTTCTCAATGCGTTTTTCCTCTGCCTCTCTCCTGGCTTCTGCAACTTCTGGGTCTTCCCCTGCTTCACCCTCTTCTCCCTTTGATTCATCATCACCACCCCCAACAGCACCTGGTATTCATTGGAGAAACAAATAAGTCACAACCTGTATGTGTGGCAAATACTGATCTGATCATAAAGCAGTCAATTATTTTGTACAATAACTATTTGACTGAAACTACTAAGAGAATTCTGATATTTAAAATAATAATTTAAGGCAGATCAGAATCTAAATGTCCTCATTGTGAAATTATCATTGTACATTTGCAACAAAAAATGAATTTAAAAAATATATATATAGTCACAGGCTGGCCTGAAATACAGGCAGATTTTAAATCTGCCAAGGCCAGATTGATATTTCAGTTATATCCAGGCAGATAATCAGCTTGGCCAGATTGAAAATCAAGTCAGTCAATTTCAGATTATGCATAGATTTTTAACATCCTTAATAAAGCCAGAAAGAACTAGGAAAGCAAAAATATGTTTTTGAATTGGCAGATGTAATTTCTGTCTGGATTTAAATCTGGCCTGCAACAGATATGTATAAACAATTTTCAAAACTGAATATCTGTGCATTTTAATATATTAAAATATGTTATACATTAATCCCATGCACTAATAAGAAAAATACAAAATTGTAAAAGCTGTTCACAAAACACACACTTTTCCAGTTACTTGTCAGAGTACAAAGTATTAACTTTAAAACCTACTTGCATGATAATATTTCATAACTGTAAATTTCAAAAGCAGAAAGTCAACACTCAAATATATGATATGTGTATCCAGATGAAATTACAATGGCATCGTGCTCATCTTTGGCACATCTTCTCAAGAATATCAAAATTTTACAATCAGAAATATTTCATAACTATCAGTATATAAACTTATGACATATAAAAAAAGAAAAACAGATAACCACACAAATGAAAGGGTTACTGGGCTTATGACATTTGTGAAATTATAGAAGCCTGGTTATGGAAAGGTCACAGAAGTAAGGAGGCCAGTATCAAATTTATACCATTTTTATGTGATAAATGCCTTCAAAGGGCAGGGTTTTAGCAGAAAACTACCTAGGACCAAATGGAGTGATACAGTGTATCCCCTGTATATTCAACATTTATGGCAGACTAACCAAAATAATAATATACATCTATTCCAAAGGTTATCTCAGCATGTTTAAAAGCTTTTTTTCCCTTCTTTTTTAATTTTTGAAGCCATTTTTAATTGGTGTCTAAACATTCTGATATGAAAGTAGCAATTATCTGTTTGCTCAAACTTGCACATTTTTGTTTTCAAAATGTTTGTGTGTAAAGTGTCAGTTTTTGTTTGTTGTTTTTATTTTTCTATCCAATTTCCCCAGATTTGCCTCAGTGGTTGACCACAATCAATTCATGTTCTGTAGACAAACACACTGCCTGGCACCGATGCATATCATGGAGAGTATGGCACACTGGAATGGGCAGATAAACACCTTCAGGATTTCCATTACATTGATTTAGGAATGGGGCATTTGCATATACTTCAAAAACTAAGTGTTTAAATGTCTGAGTGAAAAAGGAGTCAGTAACAATAACCTGAAAGCAAGCCTTTTATTACAAGAAAAAAACGGAACCAAAAACAAAAGTGCACTCAAACATTCTGCCTGGCTGATCACTTGTGCATGCTTTTTACCAGCAAACAGATCCATTGGGCACTGTTGTTAAGGCGCTCAGCCCTCTTGGTAGCCAAACTGAAGAAGATGAATGCTGTAATCATATACATGAGATAGCATGCTGAAGAAGATTAGGACTGCAATATAAGATGTGTCATTAGTGATCATAAATATACCATATTGCCCTGGTATTATGAATATATGGCTATAATACATTTTACTCTCCACCACCAAATGGTATATATACACGGTCACTGTATAATTTCCACTAACACACTGGTATGGGTAGGGTACATTTATTCCTACATTGTAATAATACATTATGTAACAACTTCTTTTTTACAATGAGGTTTTCAATAAAAACCAATAATGGATATATTTCTAAGCAAGAATCCTTTTCTTATAATATTCCCTTGGAAGTACCCCTATCATCCACATTGCAACAGTTAACTATTGCATTATAGTGCATTTAAAGTGATATGCTTTAAATAATTTTGAAACAGAAAAATACCTTGACTTTACTTTAGATAGAGGAAATATAAAAATTGTGAAAGATTTTGAATCAGCAGTCACAATCTGCATATTGAAAAAGGTTTCAATATCATAGGCAAACCAACACCAAATGAAACAAGAAAATGCCAAAACTGCCCACCCGATGTCAAGAGGAAAAAGATCACTTCTTAATTTTACACTGATTTAGCAATGCATGCAATGTGGTAACTTATGTGTTTACATATCTAAGCAAGCAAAAGTCACAAATTCACATTTTATAATAAACAATTGAAGTGAGGCAGTAAAAGCTTTGAAAGCTATGAAAACTTTGGCAAAATATTTCAGTCTTACATCTGAGAAAAGAAACAATGTTGCCTCCTTCAATCAAGAATGTTATTGAATTCATACTTTCTCCACTAAGGCCTTTTTCTATGTGCTTGGTAGTTGTATTATTTGTAGATTAATGCGAGTGATATACTCTATGTATTATTATTATTATTATTTTTTCATCATTAGTACAGGATATGAATGAGAATTATTTATCAAACTGTTCAAAGTGATATCATGGTTATTAACAACAGAACAAAACCAGCTCTATAGTTGAACAACTACAGTAGAACAGGTGTCTACCCCTTAACAATAACTATCAATTGCAGTTCATGCCAGGCCACACATCATGTTCTGTAGATCATGATTATTCAATCTTTTCACGATGGCAAGCCAATCAGTGCTTCAACCATTCCTCTATCTTCAAAGCTACACTGACAAAATTTGAAATTTAAACAAATATTTTACATGTCATATCTCGTTATTTCATGTCTGCACTTTGTTTGCAACCAACAACGCTAATAAAATCTGCCTCAAGTGTTATCATTATCCCTGTCCCATTTCCCTCAGCTATGCTAATAATGTCATCAAATTTCATATCATGTTGTCTATACCCAGTAGGTCTACCCTGTAACCCTGATGTTTTTTAATCAATAAGTTGTCCTAATTACTAAAACAAAATCAATTGCTCTCCCGCATACATCAGTCATTAGTCATGTGGGTATATTCAGAGAAACACTCTGCCTGATAATCTCCATACCTGTAACTTCTACAGCTATAAAACATTCATTATATGATATCCCTGTAATTTCTCTTTACTTAATACATAGATACAAAACTATATGTCTTACAGGGGAGATAAGTGACACATGTAATCAATTGAACTACATGACTACTGTATATATGTCGCTATCAAAATGAGAATTAAAAGGAAAGCGACTGTTCTTATCTAACTCTTACTGCTAAACATACACCTTTATTTCACAGACTGCACATTCAGAAAATTCTCCTTTTCACATATATGCCTCTCATTCATCCACTGACAATTACGGGTATTGATTCTTGTACTAGGCAATTAGGTTTTAATGCCCCAGACAACCTGATGTATTAAATTTGTGGCAGCAATCAATAGCAAGGCCAGTGTTCCCAGACTTGTCCCATGCACAACTTTTAAAGCAAATGCAAATTTTCACAATTACATCATCATAAATTTTTAGTTTTATTGCAGCATTAATTTTCAAAATATCCCATTCAAGAAGGCCAAACATTTCTAAAACTACAAATGGTTGTATATTCAACGATCGATGTGTTAGATATACAAAAGACCAACATTCAATGCACTGTTGTCATTTTTCTAAATTAATTCAGATACTCTAAAATTAACCAATATATCAGGAAAAAATGCATGTGCTACATGAGTACAAAGATAGCATTATCAATATTTCACAGCCAGGCAGAATGTAGTATCCAGCACACACCCATAAAATATCCAAATACAAACAAAAGATAACAAAAACAAAACATAATTAAATATAACATCTCTACACAATTAAGTTTGACAGTTTGCAGCTTACCCTTTACGGACTCCAGCTTATTACCAACAAGTTGTTTGGCTATGAATGCAGCCATCTTGATCAGCCACTTTATTTCCCTGATGTATTATCAATATGTATATTGCACTCAAGTTGATTAGAGATATATACTGGTGGATGATGTGTGCCAGCTCTCACTACTTCACATTACAGCATCATAATCTGTGCAGAAATAAAGAAATAGAAGTAAAATGAGAAAAAAAAATCTTTAAAATTATGGATGCTAAAACTCAAAACATAAATTAGACAGCGAAGCTGGCAAATATACAGACAGTTAACTGAAAAAGTCATTCCCATTGCTTCATTTTAACATAAACAGGCATATTCCAGTAAATACTGAATAAAAAATGTTAAGTTTTCAATGTTTACAGTGAGCAACTTCATGCTTTCCAAAACATGACAGCTTCTTTTGTACTGAACATACTATTTTACAAAAGTTCTCAACCTAAAACGAGTGTACAGGCTTAGTTCTTCAACTGAAATTGCAATTCACAAATTTTACACAAAATGAAACAACTGAAATATTGAAATGAGTCAAAGAACTGGAATAGGTTACTTTCAGTAACTTAAAACAAGATTCAATTCTGATACAATTCTCACATGACACTACCCACTGGTAAAATTCTCAGAAGTTACATGTGTGTTTTAAAAAACTGGAAAACGGGATTGCGCAAGACCACAAAATGTGTTAATAAAGCAAAAATTAAATAAAACAACATTTTTACTAACAAAGCCACTTACGAAATCTGAAATAAAGTAACAAATACAGTTTGGCACCTATGGGGCAATTGTTACTAAAATACAAAATGAAAACAACTTCATGAAAATTATCCAATTATGGCAATTATAAAAAGGATCAAGTCTTTTTACTTAACATAGATACTCAAAAGATTTGAAGTAAAACAAAAACATGCTTTGGCAGATATAGGGTGAATGTCACCAAAATACAGATAAAAGAAAATAAATAAATAAATAAATAAATAAATAAAAATATTCAGTAACTGCCTTAAAAAACACTGGTCATATTGATATTCTAAAGGAACTTTCATTTTTTTCCAATCAAAGTTAATTAGAAAATTTAACGTAAAACAAAAATACATGAACAACGGATGTGTTGGATGGCAAGGGCAACAGCATTCCCAGGGCAGATACAGTGAACAGCAAATATACAGACAAATAATGTCTGTATATAATCACAGAAACAAAATATCACCAAAAATTTAGACCCAAATATCCATCTTGCACACTTATTACACTATCACAGCCTGCACAAACTGTACTCAGTACATGTGTGTGTGTGTGTGTGTGTGTGTGTGTGTGTGTGTGTGAGAGAGAGAGAGAGAGAGAGAGAGAGAAAGAGATCACTGTTACCAAATAAATGACCTCTTGTACTTGTAAAATAACTAAACATATAACATGTCTATATTGAAAGGAATCTAGCTATAGTATATCATACACTTGTTATTTGAATCAAATCTAATGGAAACCTTTTAAACAACAATTGCCAGAAACCACAAAATACAACACACAGGCATCTCTTCAGAGGTAAAGTTACATAACCACTCTACTGATTCTAATACTTCAAATCCCTGTTTTTGTAAACATAAATATTGACAAAACAACCCCCAATACATTTTAATTCATCTGTCAAATTAATGAGCATTCAATGATTACTATGTTATTCCTAAACAAATCTGACTATTTGACGGATTGGATGTCCTAAGTAGCTGTCATTTTACAGACTAAATATAAGCACACAAAGCTCACTTACCAGATAAGCTCAAATTGAAGAAAATGCTGCCTTTAGTTTGGTTGTATGACTATCCTCTTCTATAGGTCTGAAGACTGTCAAAGCTGAAAATAGTGAAACAGATATATAAATCAACAAAAATATTATGATATAGATAGGACGCAACAAAGGCATAGACAAATATATGATTAAATGAGTATTCTGTGCTGTTTGTTACTAAATCCAATGTATTCAGCTAGCAATGAAATTCAAGTAACAATTAAATACTCTAACTGCAAAAACAACTGTGGTTTTTAGAGAAAGACCTGGAAAGATATCTTTACTCTGACATGGTTGACTAACCAATCAATCAAGAGTTTTATTTCTGTAACAAATTCTGTTCGTGTGCTCTTATCTTGCATATACTCACTATGATAATATAAGCACTAATGGCATTGTCTTATGACCATTAATGTTATAAGCTCAATGAATATTTTTCTCTGGAAATTTATATTATGTAAATATTAAACATAAAAAACCATCTACTTTGAGTACCTACTGCATGTATTTTCTGTTTGATAGCAAAGGAAATTCAGCATTACTCATTTTTGTGACACTGATTGCTGGGCTGTAATAAGATAGACGAGTTTGTATACCACTGGGACCACAGATCACAACAGTGATAAAAGCAAAGGAGTTTGAATCCACTGCATTGTATTTGTTTAAATTAAAGGCCTGTTAGACATCCTGTATTACAATAACTTCTGCAGAAGAAAGCAACTCTTATGGGAACTTCCATATAGAGAATTTACCATCATGGCTGACCATTTTCATTTGCAAACAGCTTTCACATTTAAACACTGTAACAATGTATTGATCTTTGCATGCTTACAACGCTCAGTCTTCTCACAGTGTCATGCCCCATATACACTTACCAGCATTTCCCTTATATATATATACTACATGGTCCTTCCACCCACCTGCTCTCAGGGGACACACCTACAACAAATAAGAGAAAAACTCACATGAAGCACTTTACCTGTGCAACTTGCCAGGGATCTTGTCAGTATCACCACTTCTGCATTATTCAAAAGCCTATGGCCCTTTTATTGATTAACCTACACTTTCATCATATATACTCGCATACCAGCTAAAACTTCCCATAATGCCCTAGGAATCAATATCCAGGTATTGATTTTGCCCAAGCTGGCTTAATTGCCATAGATAAAACTGTGTCAGATAATTTCACTGTCAATATTCAACAACTTAACAATTGCTGACACATTCATTCTTGTTTGCATTCTATTGACTTATTTATTGAGTACAAAGGTCCCTACTTTCTAAGAGTCCTACATACTGATTTTGTTTTTTGCAAGTTTAGAAATTATCAGTCAAAATATTTCAACCTTTTCAATTATGTGGACAGAAATTTTAGAGAGAGTGCTTCCCTATTGAGGGCAGCACAATACTCAGTTTATAGCACATCAACTTTCAATTCAACCAATTCAAATTGTTTGCCAAAGGCTTCAAAGAAAAGGTAATGTAAAGGGAACATTGCACAATCTCTCCTTGCCTCTGCTCACAAGACATTTTTTTGCTTCAAATCTCAATATTGTATTAAGACAGTTCCTTTTTTTAATAAGTTATGTTCAAATATCATGCATGGTAATTACTGAGTATATACTGTATAATCAGAATCTGAATATGGGATTTTTTCATCAACAGCTAAACAGTTTCATAATTTAATATACTTATACATTTCCAGTCTCACATCTTACTTTCATCTTTAATTTCCTTTTCCAATTTTCTCCGTTTTTTTTTTTTTTTTAATCAAACAAGGAGCTTAAGAATAATTTATAGGAAACACATGTAATTAAAAATGACAAAATTGATAGGAGCAGACATTAAAACACTCTAAAAAAGATTAACGACTGCTTCAACAATTTTGAAAATATTATTTTCAAAAAAAAAAAAAAATAGTTGATGAAAAACAGCCACACTAATGGCAACAGATGCAAGGTGACGGCCACATGACCAGACTCTAAAATATTAGAGGAACTCAGTCAATGATGTAAAAAAGGGGGGGTCAAACACACCCGAGAATGTCTCCAAAATTATCATGAAACAAATGACTTGAACATAACTATTAGTATTACTTTTAATCTTTTTTCAACTAAGTGAAAACAAGAATCATCCTTGGTGGAAATCACTCAGTTACAATATTTGATATGACTTGTAAACTGTCTATGTATGCCTTTAATCAAATTGATCTCGCTATTAATATTAATTTCAGGATACAATGTCAGATTTGAGTCTCCCTCTATTTTATAAGCGTTCCATTTTGTACATGAATTTGAAATGTACATACTTGAACAACCTGCCGTCAAGCTATCATTTCTAATAAAAGAAACCTATTATTTCTCAATTAAATCCAAAAATTCAGATTGAATGTTCATGACAATATCTATTAATTTGACACTTCCTGATTCTGAAGCCTTTTCCTGCAATCACTACTAACCTTGATATTCCGTCACTTTCAATTTGTAAAATATATATTTTTTAAGTATCAGAAAATTAACCATTAAAGTGCACCTAAAAAACAAATGATTAAAACAAAAAGTGAAAAAACAGAAATAGTTTTAGTCAGAAATTCATGCTGATATTTGAAAATTACCAGTGGCTTTACTTTTACTCATAACTGAATACTGAGCAACAATAATTGTCCAACGGAACAAATAATCTAGAAATTCTGAAAACAAAGGGAAATAACATACATTCATGTTTTCTTTAAAAATGCGTCACAAATGGGGATCATCCAAAATAGACTAAAATGACACTGACAGATGTCATAAGAGACTTAGGGAGCATTCAGATAAACCCACTGCACTAGCTGGAGCGATCCAACTCTTCCCAAAAGTGACTTCAGACTTTCTGTGAAACAGACCGTTTCATAGGTATTCTTTTTTTTCCCTCTTTCATCATTGCCTGTCAAATAAATCTCCTGGGAAACACATTGTAATTCCGAGCGACTAGGTTGAGACCATTCTGTTACACCTAAGAATAAATCTCAACAACCACAATGTAGAGTTCACTATCCAACATTTACACTTATGGTTTTAGTTGAGACAACAAAAAATATCTTCTACATCTGTATTGCAGTGTATTGCTACGTTCCTATTTAAAACATAAAACATTATTTTGTCCACACCCATCACTTAATAGTTCTTGAGAAGAAATGCCAATGAAAGCAGTGTAACATTCAAGTAATCAGCACAAACTCTGGCCTTCTTTTCTTCAGTTCGGCACATGTATGAACTCTTGTTTAATAAATCATCTATGATATGAGGTTGCATATGTGGCATTTCCTGTAGAGGCAAGTTGTTGAGCATCTTTATTTAATTAATTACCATCATTTCAATTGTGTTTCAAAAAAAGATATTAAACTAAATTATTCTGATACCAGTTAATGCCAAGTATCCAGTGATCACTTCTGACTGACTTGAGAAATCTGTAGTCTAAGGCCGCATTCACATTGAGTTGAGCCAAGACTCTACAAAGCTGCGACCTAAATATGGTGGACATACATGAAAGGAAAACTGCCTAATCTTTTAATAGTCTCTCTGCCTCTCACACGCCTCCCCACGCGTCATCCCTGCGGGGGTACAGTCATTAAATCTCGGCTCCATCTATGATATGAGGTTTTCCATTTTTAGATCAATCTATCCCCCTGGGGAGTCTCACTAGATTGCTGTCAGCTTTTAAACCGGCTTAAATGTCTGCCCCACCTACTAAAAGCTGTAAGGGGGTAATAAACTTTTGTGCGCGCTCAGCTCCCGGAAGCTGACAACAATTTAGCGTGAACCCCCAGGGAGTTAGGTCGATCCAGATGGGTTGATCTAAATCTGTGGGAACCCAGTCTATAATGAAACAGAAAAGGAATTATGAATTTAACTGCATCTAACATCACAAGCTATTCAAAAAGATTCCTGTTTGTCCTGCTTTTAATTTTGGCCACTACATTTATAGGTCAAGGCAATTTAAAAAAAACTTTTATATTACCAAAAAAAAAAAAAAAAGGATATAAAAAATCTTTCCCTGACAAAATTCCAAATGTTTTATCTACTGACAGGAAGCAAAACTAGAGTATGGTGCTCTTTTGGTACAAATTTGTCAGTCTCAAAAAAGATAATATTATATTTTACTAATATATACTAATATTAAAAAAAAACAGCTTCCAATTGTTGGATAATATTTGATTATATGAACCTCCTTCAATTATAGGAACCTTTTTAGGATTTTTCTAAAAATTTGGACTTAAAGAATTCTGGTATTACAGATGACAAACAAGATGTATTTTGGGGACATACCGGTATATTCTCTCAGTAAAAGGCACCACATGTATTTTGCTTCAAGTCATCAACACATTAATTTACATTGTATCAAGAGGCTGAATATTATTGCATTTTCTGAGTAAAAACTGGATTTAAATTGATATTCCATGTTGGCCATTCAGACTGAATTTCAACCTCAGTTTATGCCTGACAACGGTTTCACAGTGGTGAAATTTTCTAACATAGCCCTGACTGCACTTCACATAAACCCAGATCTGAACTTGGGCTTTAGTCTCCATCTTGGTTTACTCTAAATTACCTTCTATGCTGAATGTTTGCATAGGGAATGCATGTGTACAAATTGGCAATTTATCATATTTCACAGTACTATCACATGTCATGTTTTTCTTATGATAATATTTTTATGAGTAAATTAAATATCTTCTACAGCATGTCAATCATCACTGCTTGTGGTTGATCTGCTAACAAACTGAACTGCATATCAAAGCTTGCTACATAATTTCCTACTAGTAATTGTTTCCCAACGGCCAAGCTTTCAAGTCGGGTTATGCCACATTTGATCCGCAGCTCAATTAGTTGTGAAAAGAGCCATAAGATTGTTTGCTTCCTAATATTTTATTCAGAATGTTGAAACAGCTCGGTGAGAATACATATAAATAATAATAATAATAAATCTCCTGCCACAGAAATACTTATAACGTTTTGCTTCAAATCTGTCCCTACATAATGATCTAACACACCTTGTTTGTCTTTAAGTTTAACGCTAGGAGTTTACAGATGATCCTCAAACTTACAAGAAAAATTCTTAGGACTAATAAAGCAGCTTGAATTAAAAAAAAAAACAGCCTGTTTTATTTGATGCTTTCACTTCAAAGGTAAAACAGAACTGTAGGGTAGCCTGCTTTTCATTTTTTTTTTTTTTTTTTGCAACAAATCAATCAAAGGAATGTTTTTAGTTTAAATTTTTATTATAACAGATTTAAATTATTTGTAAATTTCACAATATTTCCCATTGAAAACATCGAGTTTCTCGTATAAGATCCATAAGTGATTATAGAGCTATATATTGCACAAATATTTCATAGACTATGCTTTACACCCAAACCCAATATAGAGGTGCATTTCACATGCTGAAGTGTCAAAAAATAAATATGACTGAATTCAAAATTGTATTCAATATTTCAAAACATATATGTGTATAGAACAAAAATCCACGACTGTCTCAACTGATATTCAATTTTGAATTTTTACCATATCTTTAACATTACGCAAAGAGCCCTATATGGTAACGTATGTTCCAAAAAACGTACGGTAACGTATGTTCTTGCCATTTAATTTTCATAAATATGCCGCGTTCCGATATGTTTTTTAATGGTTCAGTCATGGTAAATTAGACATGACGTAAGGACGTTTTTAATAAATATTTTAACTGTTTCTCAAGGGGCTTTGCGTCATGGCTTATGCTAGGTAACGTATGTTCCCTAGAAATAGTGTCTAAATGTTTCATTTTGTTCAAGTACTTGTGTGCAAGAGATACAATGTTTTCTTTTGCTGACCGAACTATATATTGTGGTTCCATGATAGTTTGACATTTCTACTATAATCTTTGGATCATGAAGGGAAACATGTTTATTTGATGCTTATTTTACTGTTGGTAGGGTGTATTTTCCCCATTTTTTAATATCCTGTGACAAGCAAACTAAAGTCGCTCAAATACAATTAACTGGTCTATATAGAAGATTATTATAATTTTTAGCAACGTTATACTTGTAGGAGATAAATCAATGAACAAAACCAGTGATGACTGAATTTTCAAAGTCAGTAGAACGTTTCACAGTTGGACGTTTTGTGTTTGTGACAGTAACGTATGTTCCTTTTTGGGGTTAAACGATGAATTATTTTTAATTATTCATGGTTCCAGGAGAGTGAAACTTTTATACAAGCTTCTTCATGTGGGACCCTAAAATTATCAAACACAGTTAGCAATCTGTGCAGTAAATATTTTTAATAACATGCTTGTGACATCAATTGCACCTCTACATTGGGTTTGGGTGTTTAACACGGTCTCCGATATTTAGTGCATTTGCTAACAGATGAAAGATATAGGTGCACATAACTGTTCAATGACAGCAGTGTTCGACTTCAGTAAGCGAGCGATATGTGAGCTTCCGCACTGTGGTGAACACACTAGTTGGCTGTCATTCACCAGTTTTTCACGTGTACCTTCTAAGAGATAAAAATGCCGACTAACCTGCTAGCATACCATAATGACCTTGACCTTGATAATTACTCTTAAACTAAATCTGTTTAATGAGGTTGTTTTAGATAGACATCGAAAAGGAAATCATCAAATTTTCATTGAAAATGCGGCTTTTTAGTTATCAACACTTATAGTTGTAAAAAATGTAGAGATAAGTTTTTTAAATATATTTTTTTTATTTTTAATGTGCCAAACATAAGTGATTAAGAGTATAGGAAGTAAGTAAACAGTATGGCGGAGGTAAGGTGGAGATTGGCAGAAAACTTTTTAATAATCTTCAGAATATGACTTTTTGCCATTATATTATTTTGATTTGATAACTTGTTAATTGTTGAACATGTGAAGTGTGTATAAGTGTTAGTTTGACTACTCATGGTAAAAATGTACAGCCGTAAATGCCAAGCACCCAGTGGCCTAGAAAGAGGCCAAGGGCAAGTTGACGTCAATGAAATGTCGTCCGCTCTGAGGTCCCCCCTGTCACTATAGTAATGAGCGGGTACTTGTCTGTTGCATTGACAAAGATTATGTTGTTTTAGCGAAAATGTAAAATTTTAATATTATAATCCCTTTTATTCTTATGAGGCTACGTGGCCATGGATTTTAGAATACATTATTTTGTTGGGTTGCATGTTTACCTGATTGATTATATTCCCTTTTGTTTTGTTGCCTATATTGGGCTCAGGTAGTACACATTTTCTGTCTAAAGCACTGTGTTTTCTGCATATGTGCTAAGTGTGCCATGGTTACAGCAAAATCATTAAGATGAGATGAAAACTATATATACTGAAAGCTGCTATATCAGCGACAGTGGTGGGATTGATGGATGTGATGGTTTTGTAGTAAAGTGAAATTGTAATGTGAGTGAATAGGTTGTCAGCAGCAACATTTTTGGCTATTCTGCTGTATGTTACTTCAAAAGTTGAGAGGCAAGGGAAAATGGAGAAGTTTACAGCTGGAAAAGTAGTGGTAACAATAATAATTGAAGTTCATCTCTTGTTTATCTTTATTAATTTCATCAAATTTTGACACCATAGTGAGTATGAAATAAAATAGATACTAATGCTAGGGGTTGATAATGTAGAATTGGCTTCAGGCAAAATGCAGTGAATATTTTATGCAAGTAGATTAAAAATTGAAAATTTTATTATCTTTTAAATGAAGCAAGCATCAAAATTGTAATTTTTATCATAGATGAAAATTGTAAAGCACATGCTGAAAAATTTCCTCTTTCTCATGTTGATTGTCACTCATATCTTCTGTGGGATATGTTTTTTATGGTTTTGTTTCAGATAGAGAATCATACAAGGTCTAAGCAAAGTGATGTTTAATGGATAGATTTTTGTTTGATAAACAAAGATTAAAACAGTATATATGTACATATGCAGATGTTCTCAACAGACCTTTTGGTCATATAATTTAAGTTCACTCTATGCAGGATTTTCCGGCCAGAATGGATTTTCCTTATGGGAAAAACAATTTTCTCCTACTCTATTGCTCGACCTGTCCCTGCACTTGGGTTAGAAATTAAATTTAATTTTTAATTCAATAATTTAGTTCTAAATGACTAGCCAGTCATTTAGAATACATCTGCTTGCCTGACTTTCATCAAGCATGGCCATTGTTTTATATCTCTGACCTGTCCTTGTATAATACAGAAGTTGCAAGCTGAAATAGCTACCACAGAAGACTGAAAAAGTAATAACAATACAAAGAATGCTTCAGTTAATTTTTATTCAAGAGTTTTATAATCTTTAGAGTCTGTGTTTTCAAACCCGTATAGAGTGCTATTAAAGTTACTTGTATAAAAACTTAAGTGATTATTTCTATGACGCATATGAAGGGTCTAGCTAATTTGAAATTCATTATAAAATTCCAGGAATTTAGAAATATCAGGAATGAATGTATAGCATTTGACATTTAAATTGTCAATATTGATATAATTATTACCCTATTTTTAAAATAAAGAATAGAAATTCATTTGAGTAAGGCAAAAATGTCAAATGTAACAGAAGGGCCTATCAGGACAATTACTTGTACAGACTTTTAATTAACTCCCGTCACTTTGATGGAGGGTTTTCAAGAATTTCCATTTTCCATTAATTAGGGTGTGAAATTTTTGTTAATTTACACAATAACTAGACTAGAATTCACGTGCAAGCAGATGATCTAACCAAACCATTCCTAGTTGAATGAGATGATGCAATGATTGCTAGACGAAGATCAATTGAAAGACCCTGGGGCTTCTAAATATATTACCTTTCAAAGATAAATAAATGACAATGATGAATGTTTTTCTTTCATTTTCTTTATTTCAAATTAATGCAGTTAATGAACACGCTTTTTAAGTGTGGGCCTCCTCACTGTCCTAGAATTGATATTGGCAAAGTAGTGATAGCACAGGGGGAGGAGATGGATGTTATCAGAATGGCTTTTGATTAAGCTATATCACATGATTCCTACTGGGTTCAATCATGGTGACCTACGGAGAAATAGGAAGTTTGCTGATAGGAATTGACTCTTGTGGTGCTGGCAGTAGTGTCTCCTACAATGTATATGTTTAAAAATATTTTTTCTTTCTGTTTTACTTCAGTCCTGAATGTGGCACAGCCTGGAAGGTTGTTTCATCTGTTAAATACTCTGGGGTTAATTTCTTATATAGATTTATATCTGTTATTAATTTTTTTTTTCATTTGTAATTTATAACTAATGTAAAAGTTGAATATATCTAATAATATGTTATCATCAATACATCTTTACATAACTTAGTTGGTAATAAAAAACAGAGGTCAGATGAGGAAACTTTCTCACTTGAAAAATGATGGTAGATTTATTTTGCCGAATGAAATAAAAAAGATGATCTGATTTTTTTTTTTTTTTTTTTTTTTTTTTTTTGGCATATCTGTTTTATGTAATATTTCAAGCAGATACTTGCCCATTGGACCTATAAACTGTTTTCTTAACTTTAAAGTTTGGAGTAGATCATTGAAAAAAGCTTGAAAAAATATTAAAGCTTGTTTGTTGTTAATTTAGATGAAGTAACACTTGTTTTTCTCCAAACAACTGCAATTTAGTCTTTGTTTACAACCATCTCATAAAAAAGATCATTGATGCAGCCCCAGGGCTTTACGCCTTCTTCCTGTCACTATAGTTTAATGATTAATGTCATTTTATTATGACTTAATCTATATTTAATACCCAACATACCTCGAATTATGTAACAAACTAATTCTTATTCTTCAAGCAGTGTTAAATTTTTAACTATATCCTCATCATGATATTCTTGTCATATACTGAGGTAAAACAACTAGGTGAGCGGCAGAAGGCCAAAATTTTCAGATTTAGTGTCCCCTNAACATTTTCTCTTTAACCTGAAGCAACATATTGGATATATTGAAGTACCTCAAATGCATGCTATTATTTGTGGATGTGAAATAAACCAATGATGTTATGCTGTGACACACTAGAGAAGTGAAGCATCCATTGTTGAAAAAGTGTATAATCCACATTGAGAGTGAAATGAGAAAAGCTTTAATTTTTTTTTTAATTACAGTGAAGAAGCTGGTTGGAAAACTTTCTTCCTATGGCATTATCCTAAAGAAAAATTAGATGAAAATGCCAATATAATTTAATATTGCTCATTTTGACAGTTAATAAATGATTGTATTTGCCAACTAATTTAAAGTATCTGTGAGGATATGTTTACGTTGCCAACCAGTTTAAAGTATCTGATTCTGTGAGGATGTCCTTACTTTGCCAACCATTTTAAAGTACGATCTGTGGGGGTGTCTTTACTAGTACTTTGCCAACCAATTTAAAGTATATGTGAGGATATCTTTGAGTTATGCTTCATTGTGCTGTAAATCTATGCTATGTATGCTTGACAACTTGAGGGTCATTTTTCTGTAAAAAAAATAGTAACTTTCAGATTAAAAAATTAGTCAATCATGCTAACAGTTTTCTCAAAAATTTAGGTAAATGATGAATGCTATGTACAAACTTTTCAATAGTGGGAACAAGATTGGATATTTTTAGCAAGCCACATAACCAGTGGCTTGGCACTCTCAGGCCATTCTGACAGGTAACTCTATTTGTGGAAGGTCTTGCATGCATGGAAGTTACTAAAATCAGATATTGCGTGCCACCCTCACCCAAATGGATTGTTAACGTGAGCTTTTCTTTTACTGTTAATATAGTCATTTTGGAAAGGATAATAGAGTAGACAGAATTTAATTTTGAGAGCAGAGAGGTGAGGGTTATATTTATCAACATTTCAATTACTAGTACCTTGTAGAAATCTTCTGGTGCTTGACCAACATGCATATATGCAAAATCTCCCTCACTCACATACATGCTTTTGTAAAACATAGTTTATCTTGTTCACTTTTGGAGGTCATTTCTATCATGAACAAACACTGTGTCTGTATGTTTATCTTTACATTTTGTATATATAGTTTTTACAATGTATGTATACCAAGTAGTCAGGAGAATTGATCCCTGTTTCTCCCTTCTACATGTAATATCTGCTCTGGCTATCTCATTCAATCCTGACCAGTTTAACACTACCTGACCAGTCTGACAAAAGCAATTCATTGACTTAGTATGGGTGTCCTCCATTACAAGCCACAGAGATGATACTGGTAATATGATTGTTTGTATTCACAACATGGTTTCCTTATCATTAAAAGAAGAACTGACAAATGAATTACGATTTGTTAAGTTATGCTCCTGATCTGGATGATAACTACAGTGTTTCTTTGCTAAAAGGTAAGATTAATATATTGAAGAGGATGTTCATTGCACAAACTTTTTGGTAAGGAGGAAAATAGAATGATTTTGTAAGTGTAGGTCTACAGCTGCCATATACAGCACATGTGAAAATGCTCTTATAACATTTGACATAATAAAAATAAATTGTAATAGAATACAGGTTATGGTTACTGCATGTGATATGCATGATAATTGTAGTTTATTCAGAATGTCAGAAGGCTTGAAATTATACTACTTAATTTACTATATACTTTTATTTAATATTTACTTATGGACGTCACAGTTCATCTGCAGTCTAAGACATTGTACTTTTGTGGCATTGAAAGTATAAAGGTATAAAATGTGAATACCAAACTATAGCCCAACAGTGTCAAAGTTTGTTGCCTAGAATTTTTTTGTAAGTCAAACAATTGTAAAAATGCACATTTTAACTTTCTACTTTAAGCCTTCTAATTTGCCTTGGTGACCTTTTGTTGGCAAGTGATAATGTCAGCTGTTAAAGAATACTCATTTTGTACTACATGAATTAGTGCGTTTTTCCTTATCATTCAATTAAATAATCACTACAGTATGTTTCATTGGAAATGGAATTGGAAACTTGTTGAATCAGACCAAGTGAGGTTAACTGTAGCTATATATTTGTTCATCATTGGCATAGAGATAATGATGGACTGAATGAGCTAAAATATTGGTGTATGATCACTTCAGCAGTCCTGCACAACATTGCTATCTGCAATGGATGTGTGTTATATGGCATGAAATGAACCTGTTGAATAGCTCTGCATATATCCAGTAATAAAAACCACTTCTTATAAAACCATATCCCATATTCAGCCTACTTAAACTTGGAATGCCGTTTGTTCTCAAAAGTAGTAATATTAATATCGAACCTCATTTTATCCTGCTACTTCTTGTCATCAGAGATGCTTTAAATTTATGTACTCTAACAGACCCATGTTTTGCACAAAGGAAAATGTTGAAATAGGTTTTAAAAGTGGATTTATTCTTTTTACTTTGATCTACTAGTACATGAAATACTACCATATTAGATTTTATTTACTTTGTAAAAAGTCTGCATTTTGTGACATTTATTTTGTAAAAGCCAAGACTACCATTTCCCATATAAAAAGCCTTAAAGGTTGTCTTTTTCATCAACACATTTTGTTTTGTTTCAGTATTTGATTAAGTAAATGTGTTAGGTAAAAAAGATTATTTTAATACATTGTAAGGATTTTTAAGTCTACCATTTTCCCTTTTTATAAAAAAAGTTGCTTTGATCATCAGCAGATGTTGCTTTACTTAAACATTATCTTTTCTTCATTAGATGTATGAGATGATAATTTCATTAAATATTACCTTTCATTTTTAATTAGGTCAAAAGCTGTTACTATTCATCCACCCTTTCTTAAACAACATATTTCCTGAAACCTCATAGTTCCTTTAATACCATTTTAGTGTCTATCATGTTATCACATTTATAACTCTACAGGAAATCACTTTTTTCATCTTTTTCTTATTAGTAAAAAATGCTGACTAAAAAGGGAACAGCGTGCATTCCATTCTAGGATGTTTATTTGATTTTAAAAATGACGTTATTGTTATGTTTCTCTTGGTTATACTTATGTTACAAGTCAAGTTGTAAAGGATCACAATGTGTAGGTTGTGTGAAAATATTGCAAACGTGCATTATTATTCTTAGTGAGATGATAAAATTTTTAAAGACTACAAATTACTTCAGAACACTATACGCTGCTGGTATCTTATCTGTTGGGTCAACATCTGTAATACACATCTGCTTACCTCACCAAAATCTGTTTTGAATATTTCATTACATTATATTTCATTTCTAAATTTTTAAGTTTTCAACCTGTCTCTCAGCTATAAGTGGTTAAATATCAGTACCAATGGAACAGCTTGTTCATGGCTATGATCTTTGTACACTTCATACAGAATGCTGCTGTTATTTTCTAAAATGATAAGATAATTTAGTTGGTTATCAACATTGTAGGCAACAGTCATATTGTCCTGTGGTGTTATCCTTATATAATTCAGAGAAAATTGCTTTAGTGTCTCTGGTCTAAAGCTAAGTTGAGTTTTTAAGATCAGTATGGTGCATGCCCCTGTGGCAGTTGCACTAAGTGTACTACTTGATATGGAATTTGGATCCAGCTCAAAATATCTAATCTATCATTTCAGGTTATGACGTGCAACTGTAAATTGAAGGGACTAGCAAAGTATGGTAGAGCAATAGAACAATACACGTAACTAGCTTTGTTATTAACACTACTGCGTATTTTGTGTATTAGCTGCAAGACGATTGAGACTTCTTTTTCAGGGATTAATCTATGCAGGAAATACTCGCTACATGGCAATACCTGTTCATTTTTCCAAGAATTTTTTTTTGATTTTTTCAGTCAACATTTGATGACCTGCCATGCAGTAGCATACCAACACCTCCATCTTCAGAAACAGAAAGCATGATGAATATGTCGGTAAGTGATACACAGTTGGGGTACTAGTACTATGTTACATTTTCAAGTTCATCATAATAATGTTTGCTTGTAAAAAAATTAAGAAAGTAAGTATTTTAACCTAATTTTATTCATAGACATTATTTTATTTTTGTCTTTACTAATTGATGTGGAATGATTTATTAAAGCATATTTTCTTTGATCTGTTGATTATGTGTGTGGCACCTAAGTTTTAAGTGTGTAGTACTAGTAGATTATTTCTTCCAGTCTTTGTATTCATTACGATGCTCCAGGAATGGGTTACTTTGGCCTACCTGTCAAGGTCACTGATCTTTTGAAGTACCCCCTGGTGGGCTAAATTGAACTGCTGCTGTCTTTTTTTATATTTGTCATGTATTGTGTTTTCTTGAATTATTATCATTATATTATTAGAAGCAATTAACATTGTATTTTATTATATGCCCTGCAAAAAGGGAGAAGATTTTAGTCCTGTGCCTGCAGGCAATTTTGTTTGACTGTCATATCTTACTACTTTTCTTTTATTAAGGCATCTTCACCTGATGATGTGAGACCCCAGAGAGTGGGAAGCAAAAGGAAAATCAAGAACAAAGAGGATAAAGTCTGTGGAGTGTGTGGAGATAGTGCCCTGGGATACAATTTTGATGCTATAACTTGCGAGTCCTGCAAAGCTTTCTTTCGCAGAAATGCCTTCAAGGAAAAGGTATTTTTAGTACTTAAGTAATTCATTTTCAAAATTGTGATAGTCTGTAACTTTGCAGCTTTTAAGATGCAAAGTTGAATCAATAATCAGCATGACATGTATCTATGTTGCTTGCATTTCTTTAACACTGTCCTGAACATTTCCCTTTGTTTTGTTTTATTCCAACAAAGTATTAGTTGTAGCTGAGGTCAATACATTGTCTTGCAGACCTCTGGAAAGTGATATTGGCCTTGGCTGTCCCAAGGTCGATATCACTTTTTGTGAGGTCTTTAAAACATATTGACAGAAAACAAAAGTCAATATTTGTTTTATTTTATTATTTAATGCCTGAATATTTGCCATCCAAGTTAACAACAAAAGTTGCAACAAAAATATTGGCATTGTTGCTGTCTGATTGTTAATGTGTTGCCTTTGATAAAAAATTGGCTATTGTATCATCAGTCAATGTTATGTCCGGTGATGGTATCATCAATCAATATTGTTTTATCTGACCTTGAATTGCCAGATACAAGTTTAAATACATGCTTATTATAATATTATACTCATTACATCCTGTTCATTACTAAAACAGCAGTCATTACTAATACTGTCCAACTGTATTTCAAATTATTTGTTTCTAACTCACTTCTAATATGCTTATGGATGTATGTGTTCTTTTAAGAACTCGAATCTTAAAAGATTTCTATTGCAAAGTTACTTGTCCAGTGCTGCATGTTATGTGTTGTTTTGGGAGACCCTGCAGTAAGCAGTGCGCGTGATTTTTGAGGAGCAGTTGTCTGGATGGAAGCTTCATTCTTGCTTGAGAGGTAAGCACTAATTGCAGCTACTGGGACAGAGAGGGGTTGGGTAGAAGTATGCACACCTGTCTAAAGCAAGACACTGGGATACAAACATTTCTGTGCTTAGGCAAAACACTCCTGTCTGTTTGACCTCAGACCAATGACTTTATGTCCATTTCTAAACTTGAACTTAAATTTGGTGGAATCTTTTTAAAGCTTTGAGGCAAAATTTGGAAATAGTTAAAAATCAAAGAAAAAGGGAATTTCAAAATAATGGAGCATTGAATTTCTCTCTATTTTTTGGTATGTGAAATATGTAGTAAAGTTATTTTTGAAACTCTTGAGTGGTCATTGCATCACTGTTGGTTCCACAGTGGATAGTATGGTTATTATATAGCGTACAACTGAAAGCTCAATACAAGCAAAAGGAAAAAGTCATAGAATGAATTACATCAACCTACTAGTATGGAATTAATGTTTGCTGAGCACACATCTTGGAGTGTTTTGCAATGATCCAGGTTGAGTAAATGTTGCAGAATACTGATAATAAAAATCCAACTATCAGTCAAAGAAACACATTAGCTGATGTGCATATTTTGTGATTGTTCTTTTTCCAATATAAAAAGTGAAATTGTATCCCTAGGTCTTGTGATTATTTATCCAAATTTTGCTTTTCCAATGAAAGCTGCTTTTAGTGCTACCTTGACAAAATCACAATTTTCCTCTTTGCTAATTGATTCACTTTATCATATAAAGATGTATTCATTGGGTAGAAATATTAGAATGGGTTAAAATTTCAGACCATTGACAAAATATTGCTCGATTGAACAGACATTTGTAGAATGATTTTTTCTATTTTGTGATTCTCTCTCTGTACATAGCTTTCCTACCTGCCTGAGAATGGGGATGGTCTTGTTTGTGCCCTTGTCACATTGATTGTTATAACCTAGCTTTAGTTTAATCAGTAAATGTGTTTTGAGAGATTCTGTCATATAATTAAGATACAGGAGTCTTAGCTTACATAATTTACAAGTTCACTTCCTAATGTTTGGGCAAAAATTATTCCTAGGACATGCGCTCTTTAACACAGAAATATGCTTCAGTCAAAGCTAATTGGTCATGTCACGTTGGAGATTGTGGTGATGGTGATGGGGGGATTGGATGGTTCTCTTTCATGCTAGATATTAAAGGAATACTGTGTTGAAAAAATGGGTTTATGTGCCCAAAAGTAATTTTTGGTCAATTAAAGAGACTGATTACATTTTATTAGTTTCTACACAGATTTTGTACAGGTGTAAATCTAGTTTAAGAAACGCCAGCGTGGTGGCGCTGCGAGGAAGTAGGCTATTGAGTGACGTGAGCAGCATCGAAGCATGTGACACCATTCAGGTTGATTCAGTTTTGGGTACAGTTACTTTCAACCCTGTCTTCCAATAAGTATTTTCACACCATAGACAAGAAAAACTGGATATTTTTTTACAATCAAACAAAAACAAACACCAAAGTTCTTTTGTTTACAGTAAAGGTTTGGTAGCAGAGCAGCTGACATAGTTTTTCACACGTGCCGGCTCTGTCAATTGACAGAACGAGACAGTAACATTAGATATAAAGGTTTGACAGCTGGCATAGTATTTCACACCTCTGGAGCTTACCGTCACCTTCCAGGTAAGCCAGGCAAGTAAAAAAAAAAAAAAAAAGACGCAAATATATCAGCTCAAAATTTTTTTCACACCTATGCAACTTACCCCAGTACTTCTTTCATAGAGTTACACGTGATCAGTGCAGTAACACAAATTTTGAAACCAGTAAGATGTAAACATTCAAGTTTTCACAAATACACCTGATAATTCAACAATATTCTTCTTGCTGTAGACTGTTTTTGAGCTGTAGCAGTTGCTTTCCTCTTCCTCATCATGTGCATTTCCACAAGGGACGACTCCTGTTGGCCGTGCTCTGGCATTTACTGTTGCATTTTTGTGCTCCAAAAAGTCAAATATACTGTTAACAGTATCATTTCTGAGTTTTCTCCTTGCCTTTTTCACCACACAATTCAGATCACAGGTCATGCAAGCAGCATTTGGGCGCAAAGTGATCGCTGCTGATTGTAGCACATTTTGACAATATGATTGGATTTTTGAACTTCTATGCATTGATCCAAATTCGATGTATTGCTAGCTGTCTCCAAAGGTAAAACAAATTTAATTAATTTATAGTATTTATATTGTTAATAAATCATTTAACATTTTCTGTTTTTAGAACACAGTATGACTTTAAGCTGTCAGTCAATCAGCTTAACTGAGTGACACCTCACCTCCTTGACGTTGTGTTAAGTAGAATACAAAAAAAGGTGGTGGTTAAGTTGCCTAACAGAAACCATTTGATTGAAGTATACACCTTATTAATAAATTACTTATGTTATTAATTATTTACACATTCTTATGGGTGTTTATGACACAACACCTCAGGGAAGGGAATGTCTCGTCTTTTCCCTGGTTGTGGATGGGATACCTAGTCCTCTGGAAAAATGCAATGCTTGTCATTTATAGAATATTTCATTTCTTTGTTTGCCATTTCTTGTAATATTTGTGCTAATGGATAATGATCTTCAAATGGTATATTGATTACTACAAACTACAGTAACTTGAGTAACTTAATATGTGATTCCTTATATTTTTATTAAAACAATGTTCAAAACATATGCTGCTAATTTTGATCAATTGTTAATACCACCAATTAATAATCTGCTAGTTATGTACAAAAGAACACCATTTCTGAACGTGTAAGATATGTTTTTTTTATTTTAAGACACCTTCAAGTTTTGTCTCTCCTAATACATTTTAAACGTCATGCATTCCATTTCTTATTGTTAAACTATATTTTAGAAATTCAGTTTGCACACACTCACACTAGTGGGCTTGATTTGGTCTTAAAGTGCAATTTAAGAACACAAATAGTCTTACATGATCTTAAAACATGAGTAAGACCATTTCTAGTCTGACAGCCAATTAAGTTGTCTCCCCTTACACATTCTCCTATTGTGAGCAGAGGTGTCCTCTATTGTGAGGGGAGGTATCCCCTGTTGTAAGGGGAGGAAACTGCTTGACCACTTAAGTAGATGTTAGATCATTTTTGATCTTAAAAGCATATTCAGTCCATTTTAAGACTACTGCTGTAATGATTAAGATCGTGTAAGATCACTTGTGAACTTAAATTGCACTTTAAGACCAAATCTAGCCCACTAGTGTCAGATATTGGAGGGTTCACATACCATCATCAAAACCTAATTGTCATGAGAGTGTATGTTGATCTCCTCTGCCTTTTGACATATACATTTATATGAAAAATACATTGACACCAATAATCACTACAAATAAACTCTTCACTATTGCTTATATTGCCCACTTAGGAGTGATAAGGTAGATATTTCAAAGATAAACAGATATTACTTGATGAATATAACAATAAGACGTCCGAGTAAATGATTTCAAAGATAAACAGATATTACTTGATCAAAATAACAAGAAGACACCAAGAAAATATGATATTCTCATACCTGGAAATCCCTTTTCTCTGTCACAGGCTTTTGTGATTATTGCTTTGTTCTGAAGGAAGTTATATACAGCAGTAGAGGTCTATGTGATATACACTAGTTGGTGTCACATTCACCTTGCAGATGATGTGGTGTGTGTGTCTGATACTGCCGCGGATATGGAGAGCAAGAGATCCATATTTGAGGTACACCCTGTCTTGATCTTTGTGCTCCACATTCGCGAATGTATGGTGTATAAATGAAAAGATTTGATAAGGTGAAAACATAGGTCTGACATGCTGCACAGACAAAAATTGATTTAAAATAGAATTTAACACGAAGCTAACAATTGCAATTATTGCGCTTGCAGCTTCCCTCGAGCTCTCCCTCCCTGCCCCTGCTCCCCATCATGCCAAGCCATCAACTTTGCTTTTAATGTGATATAGCTGGGGAGCTTTCCTGTTTGCATTAATCATTTTCAGTAGACTATGTTTTTACTAACTCTGTAATGATATATACTCTTAATTCCTTTTTGTAGACTTACGGTTGGGACTTTTAGAAAAACATCTAAATAAAAAGGTGATGCTTTTAATATTTTCCAGGAGTTGAAATGTGTTTTTGAAATGAAATGCAAGATTGATGTGAACACCAGGCGGTTCTGTTCCTACTGTCGGCTTCAGAAATGTTTTGCCATTGGAATGAGGAAGGACATGATCCTGGGTAAGTAAACAGCCCTGTTGATGACTGCATGACTAGAATGTTCTTGAGAAATTGCCCAAATACATGAAAAGATGGATGTCATTAGTATTTGACGTCCTTTGTGATATGCGAATATGGTTGGCTGATTGTAAGGAAAGAGTACCCATTATAATTCCCACCACATTGCATGTTAGAAGTGTTGAAAATAATTGATGTTGATCACTGGAGGAAATATTTGTTTTTAGAAATTGAAATTGATCACCTCAGTGGAAATGGATGTGTGCATGTCCAGTATATAGTGCAGGTCACAAAAATTGTAGGTCAACAATTTCCAGAAATTCTCTGTTCATTTGCACAGCTTGTAGAATATGGTTCATATTTTCATATAGTGAGTTTCCTAAAAACAAAGAAAAATGGCTCAAAGATGCCTGTCCAGCTTTATAATTACATACATTTTAGAATATTATACCTCATTATAAATTTGTGCACTCTCAGTGCCAATGGCTAAAACTGTGCCACATGCCATTCCATATTTTGTCATGCAGACCAGTCATGCACGGTCCAAAATATTCAATTATGTTTACTGATGTATTGAAACATGGGGATATTAGACGGGTAAAGCAGAACAGGCTGAAATTTAGTGGGTATAAAGTGCAAACCATGAAATGTTTTATTATATGTTTATTAAGTTATGGAATATCATTATAGATTTTTTTGTAGCAGTGATGCTCCTGAAAGCTTTTGATAAAAAATGGGATGATTGAAAATGCAATAACAATTCATTGCGATTTTATTTTGCAGTAGTGAAGCCCACGAATGCTGCAAAGGGAGGGGGGATGGTTTGTCAAAAATCAGATATCAAAGGTCAGTGAACTATCTGGCAATTACAACACAGAAAAAAACAACAATTACACAAATATTGTCTAATACTGTCAAATATAACCCAGTATTTTATGATTACGGTGAAAATGACAGTAGAGATTGAGTCATTTATTGCAAGTTATAAACAGTAACCCAGGTAAAGTGGTGGTTTTTTGAGGGAGGGGTAAATAGGCCCATCGGTTTCCACAGTTTGATTGTGGTCTTCTAATGGATATAATCAGATTTGGGCAACATTTACTGCTTGTATAACAGAAGTGAAACCCAGAGGAACAAAAATAAAGGTTAAAAAAGAAAGCATTAAAGTACAGAACAGCATGCTAAAATATTAAAACCATAAAAATGCGTGCTTAGCAAATGCCAGCATTATTTATTTGGTGGTAAGCATTTGAGATTTTTGTCTGCTTTGCCATAATTTATGCTTTAATGCTTTACTGTGCACATAGCTTGTACAAAATATGGTTTCACTTATACTGCAAAACAATGAATGAAGAAATGAATATTCATGTTTAAAAAAACCAGTTGATCCTGCACCTCTACTAGTTAGTTTTTATAAAACTAAGGGATAACAACCCTTCTTATGAGATTCAAAATTCCACAATGAATACATTTAATCAACACATTGAGAGATTATTTAAAAAACTACACTTTAAAAAAATAATACATAATCGCAATTTTTGAATGTCTGAATGGATTCATTTGCCATTGAAAAATATGAGAAAGTTGTCATTTACCCAAAGAAAAATGTGTTTTATGGTACTTTTCATGCCAAAATAAAGATTTGCAAATCATGCTAAAATAAAGATTTGTCATTCCTGTAATATTTTGTTATTTCCCATATATGACTTTGTTAATTGATTCTTTTTCTCTTGTTTTAAATCTATACAAACCTGTCTGACTTTCAGCTGGGAACCTTTGTTTAGAACATAAGTAACTATTGGAATTTTCTGAGTAACAAAATACTGTTTGTAATATTTCTACAATTAATTTGATTTAATTTTTTTCAAATTAACAGATGAAGGAGAAAAGAAGAGACGGATGGAAAAGCTAGTACAGACAAGAGATAAGAAAAAGGTGCCAAAGACTGATATTCCTGTGACGCAGATCAAGATGGAAGAGCCCTCCTCCACCTCAACATGCAGGTTATTATCTATTCCACCCCCATCATCCTTTGCACAGGACCAGACCAGCAATACAAGGTGCCTTTCTGATGATGAATTGGCTTTCTTGACCACACTTCAGGCCAACTATGATATGTCTCTGGGCATAGTGGCAGACGAGCCCTTAGAAGAAGAGTATAAAACCCTGGACAATCTAGTCAACTCCACTGGGCGAATCATCCGCAGACTGATCACGTTTGCCAAAAAGATTGTTGATTTTATGACACTGAGCCAGGAAACACAAATTGTCCTTTTGAAAGGCACGTCCATCAATTCTATATACATCCGTTCAGCCACCCTGTATGATGCAGTAAAAGATGCCTGGGTTTCCCCCAGAGGTGTGGTATCAACATCGATCTTGAAGAGAACAGCAGGCCAGATACTTAATAGGTTCCAGGAGGACCATGTGAAGATTTGCAGGAAGTTCAAGAAGTTGCTGGGCAATGATTCCACAGTATTGGTGATTCTGCAGGTCATTTCCCTGTTCTCCCCAGAGTATGTCAGCCTGACTAATAGAGCTATCATTTCCAACATTCAGGACAGGTATCTGACCCTGCTCAAGCATTACTTTGAGGCCAAGTTCTCGTACAGAGAAGCAAGACGCATGTACCCTGCTGTGCTGTCGATTCTAGACGAGATGAAGATGTTCACAGAAGAACACGGCAGGGTTCTGCTGCATGTTAATGTGGATGAGATAGAGCCAATATTGCTGGAGATATTTGACATTCGTTAAGCATGCCTGTTGTCCTAACACGGAGGAGACCAAAGACATTTTCATGTTTTGATCACAGTTGGATTTTCCTCAGGTTCCTTATTAGTTATGTGGAGGTTTAAATATTGCAGGATCATGATACGCAAAATATTTATGGCAAAAATATTGCCAATATTTCATGAGCTTGGATTAGTGATATAATTGTTTAGTAATATCTTAAATATTATTAATTAATCCATAATTATAAGGAGAAGTAGTCAATATGAATGATTCATTAATACAGTGTGTGTGTGTGTGTGTGTGTGTGTGTGTGTGCACATGTGTGCTTGCAAATCTAAATATATTTAGAGATAGTTTAAGATATATGGTTTACATTACTCACCAACCGAATTAGTTAAATAAGATTCTTGTAACAAAACAAATGCGCTATCTGTTTGGATGGTAAAATAATCTGTTATTGATCTTCTAAAAGATATGGTATGGACCAGGCATGTTATGCATCTGTGGTCCACTTTAAGTTGTGAAATGAGGATATAATTCATTGTGACCCCTGAAGAATTGTGTACAGGTATAACCTGCCAAACGTACACCATCGAAAATTATATTAAATTTATATATATGAAAGAAAGGTCAAGTGAAATGTGATGGAAGTGAAACCATTTAGTTCACTTACCAAGATGTATACTGAACAAAAATATAAATGCCCTTTATTTTTCTTCAAATTTAGGATTGCATCTATTTTAAATAATACTAAATCCCTTCTGTTGATCATTCTGTGAAAAATTACTGTCCATTAGAAAAATTGGGCAGGGGGGTGGGGGGTGATCACGTAGAAACAGATCACCACGAGATGTCTTGCATGTCCAACATTTGGTGTCAGGCATGCCCCGTGAAAATGTTAATCTACTTCTGTAGTCTTTATGGAGCTTAGGGATGCTATCTGGAACATGACTGGGGACAAGTCTTTGGAGAACAACCCAGATGAATTTACAGGCCAGTCAAGTACTGGAATGAGTTCATACCAGTGGCATGATTTGCTATGTATGTGTGAAATGATAGGTTTTGATGAAGTTTGACATTTTGGGGTTAGCTTGGCCTTTAATTGTTTAAGCAGGATTGGACATGCCGTGGCTGTGGTATGGTTGAGTTACTGCATCCCTGTGTGCATGTTAGTGCTCTCTGGAAGAGGCAGACACAAATTTTGGTGTTATTATTAATTGATGAGAATTAAAAATTTTCCACAGTTATAAAACGATATTAGCTCATTTAGGATGCCCTATTTCATGCTACGTAAGTACTTGACATGGGTCGCTTATAATTTTGCTCAGTATATATCAAGCTTTACAACAGGGAAACATTTCCAAGTCACAGAGGCACAGGAGTATTGATCTATTTTGCTGTGGTATTTAGTTCAGTGATGAGGCAGAGATATCAGATATGCTGGGTGAAGAAGATTCTGTTAGTAGGAGTATACACACTGACCTGACTTGTAGTGGGATATTTATGACCATGTTCAAATTTAAACATTGTACCAACTGAATCGATCCAACTCTGCTGGAGATTCTCGCTAAAGTGCATTCAGGGTAATCAGTATAATTGTCTGACATGCCTCTCAGAGCAGCTAGTTAATTGGTTAATAACCCCCATAGCAACCCGAGGAGGCCCATTACAGTGATTGCACTTAATTAGAATCTCCTGCAGAGTTGGATTGATCCAGTTAGTACGATGGGTTTATCTGAATGCTCCCAATGTTGTCACATACCACAAATAAAGTTGAATTTATGTAGCAATTATTGTTTTATCTTAATGCTAGAAACTGAAGCTAACAGTTAAAGTGTGTTTAAACAACACTTTCCTGTGAGTTTGATCATAATTCTTCATCCTATTATATTGTGAGAGTAATTCAAAATTTTTATGTGAGAACTGAAAATCTTTATTTCTTATTTATAGCACTTGTGTTACATTAGGTTATGTTATTATTTATTATTGTCACTGAATATTGTTTTTGCACCACATGCGGTCCCTAATTTCTGGTAAAATCAACAAGAAGTGCTATGCAGATCACATACAGGTAACAGTGCTATTTTATTTGATTATCGGCATTGTTTATTCTGTATCCATATGCCTGTGTGCAGGCTGGTAAGAATGGGCAACATATTAAACTTGCTCATCTCGGCAATAGAACAGTCAAGGAGATACATTTTGAAAATTTGAGAAAAAAATGGGAAATTAGTACAGGATGCTTTATACTTCTTCTTGGTGTATTATATTGTAAATATTGTTGTAGCATGATTAGCTTTTAGGTGATAATTAGTGCTCCCAACTGTGATATGTATGGTATGGTGTGGAAATTTTGTAATTGATTGGCATAATAAAGCTTAAAGTCATATTTTTATTTTTAATTTTAACAGTTCAACAAATTGGGTCTTAGTTCATTTAACCAAATGTAGGTGTGTCCAAAAACCTTGCTAAATCATGTTAACTTTGTATTTTCATTTGATTTAAAATTTAGATCTTTTATTGTGTGACATATACCAATCTAAGTATTGCTCTGTAGGTAATCTGTGTCATTGTTGAGAAGCATAGTTATTCTATATACTTGGAACAGAAAATTCATCCTTAATGTTATATACCCTTCTTTATATCAAATTATTTATTTTTTTTATTTTTTAATCATGTGTCAGGCTATCATATCTGGCAGGTATGCTGATCAACATATTGTGCAAAGGTGCCATTTGTACCTGTAAGTTGAAATATCTGGTAGTGTTTTCCCACCACAACCCCTAGAGATGAAATTGCCAAAATTGGTATTTATGTCTCCTCCATCTCAGTGTACCACAAACTTTTATAGTCTCGTTCATAGCAAGAAAGAAGGCAACAAGGAATATTGATTGTTCGTGATTTGGCCAAACAAGGCCGCTTTTATTATGTAACCCCTCTATCCTAATCGTTTTAACAATAATAACATTGTAGAAAATTGTTGCCTGTATTAAATGTTATGGCCTTAGGGATAAAAATTATATATCGAATATTCAATAAGGCTCATCATCCTAAAAATTATGATGCGACGAGTCAGCAAAAGTTATTATTTACCAACAATTTTGCATAAATTTCATTTGTGGGGTTGCAAAGAGGCCACTTTCCTTAGTTTCTGACAATTACAAAGGTATGAAGAACAATCTGCTGCCACAGATTTTTGATAACATCTTTTAAGTTGATGTTAGGCAGTATTGTTAACAAAGGTCCATTGAAAATTGGTGTAATTTTAAGTTATTAGTGATAAAATCTAAGCAAAGTAATTTTTTGGAAAATTAATTGCACCATCCTAAAGAAATTGTGCAAAGCTTATATTTGTCGTTGAACTTTTTCTAATTCAAGTTGGTAGAGAATGTCAAGAAACCAAAAACAGCACTTTCACCCCAAAACGAGTGATGTGACCTCGTCAACAAAATGGCCAGACTTTCCTGATGACAAAAAACATCCATGAACATTATGTGATAATATTTTAACTCCAGTTCTGTCTTTTAGTTTTGATTTTGAATGAAAGGGTATATAACTTAAGGATGTATTTAAATTTCCTTTTTGCTTGATCACGAAATTGGAGTAAATATGTTAAACACGCTATGTAGTATGTATGCACATGCTTCTGTATTAGTTATATCATTATATAGATGTTTAGTACTGCTCTATGTAGGCTCTGCATTCCTCTAAAGTTCTGGGCATACTAACTGTACTTGCACTTTGATCGCTCCTTCAGTTTAAATAAGTTAAATTTGAATTTTGTCATTCTGTATGACAAGATTTTTTTGTAAATCTAAAAAATCAAAAAAAAAAAAAATGCACTTCACATTGTAAGAAGTGTCATCTGATACCTCATTTTAATGCAATCCCTTCAAGTGATCAAGTAACATAGTTACATAACTCCAGAACAGTCTTGTGTTACCTGCAGTGTTTACCTTCCAGTTTTGAAGGGAAAAATGAATGCAATTTGGGGCACAATCAGCAGATGAGGTGCCAGAAAGTAATAATAAAGCCCACAAACCAGACTCTGTGTAATAGTAGTAGGTGTTGAACTAGCACATTAACATCATAAGGAAGGTGGATTTCCACTAGGAGTGGTATCCTGGGAATGACTTTCTTGGTAACAATATCCAGATTAGGCTTACGAAAAGGCAAACTAGAATTTTCCTAAATAATGGTTGAAAACAATGTTATTGTGAAAGTGATAAAAAAGGAATGCAACTTGGTGTTAAAAAATTTAGTATGATAAATATTTTGGGTATACAAGTAACATTTATGCAAAAAGTTGAGTAAGATATTTTAGGGTTAATAAGTATCCCTTTAACAAAATATTACTATAATTATTATTGAATTAAATTATATATATAATTGTTATGAAAGGATTCCAGAGTTTCTTAATGATTTATATTTGCTTTTGTCATTAAATAGAAAGGTATTATAGGAAAAGGGGTGGCAGAACTTGCTGTTTAGGCAAAACTGTTAGTCATGTTAATATATATATGAAATAGATATTTATTGCATAATTCCCATCACCAATGGTCATTAATTGACAAGGGCTTAATGTAAAAGTCCTTTATCTCCATTACCCAAAACCTAGGTATCTGTAGTATTTCTTTTCCAGGGATTATTGCACTTGCAATTCAGGCCTACACTTGCCTGAATTTTAATATGCTTCAGTGCTTTCTGTGCTCTTTTCTGTCCACTTTTAAGCTAATACAAGTTAAATTATCCTATTGTTTGAAGCACCAGCCATGAGATAAGTAAGTTACAAGCACTTGTAGCCCACTATATGCTGATTGTAGGCATTGTCTTAGGCATTACACTCTTGCATATCACATACAATGGGTGGCTCGTCTTGTAACTTTATGTAATACAAACTTACCTGGTAAATTTGTGGCCCCAGTACATTTTAAACATTAATGGATCAGAATAAATCTGACTATTCAATAGTTAGGTGTTTTATAATGACAGTTAATTGAGAATAAAAAATGCACCATGCAATTTGGTAACTGATGTATCACCTAGGTACACTGTATAATGTGAACAATTATTTTTAGCTTTCAAGTGACACTAATATGAAAAATCATATTTATTATCTAAATTAAACATGTTCACTCTAAGTTTGTGTTATCAAATAAATACCGATGCCTTTAATCTCTTCAGAGTGTTCACATTGATATATGGCATGCTTGTGCCTATATATATTTCCACAAAGTTTAATGTAATTTGTTTTTAAAAATAAAATAAAAAAATAATGGGAAAAGATTTGTGATATGGTCTCATTGAATTAAGTTTGCATATGGCTTTGATCAAAAATGGACAGATCTAGTATTCATTTTAGCAAAGATGAAAAGTTGAGCATTGCAAAAAAGAATAAAACTGAATGGAATCCACAGATACTTCTTGGTTGCTTTCTCTGTAAATTGAAGTCTTTTCACTTAAATGCAAATCCACCTTAATTCAAATGCCACTTTTACATTGCTTCCTGATTTCTTATATGACATAATGCAGTGTCAACGTCATTTTAGATTATCCCCTTTCCATGAAATATATTACCTTGAGAAGTTGTAAATTTACATGAGGCTAACTAGTATGAAACCTGGGTCATATCCATTGCGTTAATTACCTAGCATTTGTCTGGAATTTTGGGCATAGTGAAAAACAATACTATTTTGCAGTTTTACTTGTGACCAAATTTTCTACTGTGCAGCAGTCTAATTAAAACATAATTTTAGGTTTCAACTTTTAAAGGAAGTAAATGATATGTTTTTATCCATGTGCAGTAACTCATTTTTAATTCTTTAAAATATTTAATCCACTATAAATTACGAAATTAATATTGCTTCTAATAAATTTTAGCACAACTTACAAAGGAGGAAAATAAGTTGTAATTTATAAATGATATACCAGTATAATGATTTGTTGCATAAATTATGTGTTTGCTGTAGCCATGGCTTAAATATGTGTATATAAGAAGTTAAATATAACTGATAAATATATATTCATTACCTCCACCAAGGAGGTTATGTTTTCAGTTCTGTTTGTTTGTTTGTAAGCAACATTATGCAACAAGACATGGGACAATTTTGATGAAATTTTCAATGTAGATCAGAAATGGGCCAAGGAACAAATGATTAAATTTTGGAGTGATTAAATTTTGGAGGTGATCTGGGTAACCATTCGTAACTATTTATATCAGTAAAATGCAGCATTGTACAGGTGTCGTTTGTGATAATCTCTATTCATCCTGTCACGCATGGGCCATGATCTCCACAACTGGCTTCTCATAAACTAGACTACTTCTGTTGCAACTTCTACAAGGACAATCTATTACAGCATCAATTGGAGGGATAAATGCTTTATTCGTTTTTTTTTTTTTTTTTTTTTTTTGGGGGGGGGGGTGAAGTGTGAGTACTGCCTCTCACTATGTTTCTCAAATAATTGGATGATGTTCAAGTGTATCAAATAATAAAGAGAATTGACTTGCCTTGGCAGAGGTCTGTGCTCTCTGAGTGCTTTTCTAGTTCAAGATAATATTATTAGTTTGTTCAGTTGAAGAATAGACTTTCTCCCTCTTTATAGTGGTGCCTTAGGTTTTTGTTTTGATCAGTAAGCTATATTTGTGTCTGTATTTGTCAGTAGAGTTGCTTATTTTCTACTCTCCACAACTTAATCTTCAGGGTATGTCCTGTATGTTTCATGGGAAATGTGTGGTAGATGTGGCAACAAGACGGTTCTGTTCTCACTGTCGCCTAAAAAAGTGCTTTGCAGCAGGGATGAAAAAAGACATGATCTTAGGTAAATATGAGCGTAAATGTGGGCTATCAAATTAGATATACCAATTTTTTCCCTGGGCTATGAACTGCTTTTTTCAAATGAAAGAAATAGAGGCAACAAAGATATGTAATCAAGCTAACCATTGAAAGTTTCTGCCAGTCCCAGAGCTGCTTTAAACTGAAGGTCTTTTAGTTTCTGAATTTGAAAATGGGAATAATTATAGAACTAAAGACTTGAGACATTTTCAATACAAAATGTTACCTTTGTCACTACTAAAAAGTTCAATTTTGCAGATGAAGTTGAAAAAAAGAAGAGGATTGAAAAGGTCCAGCAAAACCGCGAAAAAAGAAAAAGTACAAAAACTATTCATGAAGCCATTATACATGAGGAGGAATCTGCCTCCTGTGATGGCCTACCATGTTCAGATGTGCAAGCCCATTTTTTACTGGACCCCACTTTGCCACCAGAAGATGCCACACCCACCACCCGCCGCCTAACAGATGAGGAGCTACTCCTAATAACCAGTCTGCAGAATTTATATAGTGCCACACTAGGCTATGTTGTAGATGAGGCTGTTTCCCAGAGGAATTCCTTGAGTAACCTAGTTAACATGACAGGGAACATTGTGCGCAAACTTATCAAATTTGCCAAGAAATTGCAAGATTTTATGTCTTTGAGTCAGGACTTGCAGATTGTGCTTCTGAAAGGGGCCACAATGAACTGCATCCTGCTCCGCTCTGCTGCTTATTATGACGTCGACAAAGATGCCTGGATAACACCACATGGAGAAATTCCCACTCTCATTTTGAAAAATGTCACCAGCCATACTATGATGCCACTGTATGAAGACCACCTCTACATCTGCCGCCGCTTGAAAGAAGCTGCAGGAAATGATGTCAATCTCTTTGTACTGCTGCACGTACTGTCAGTTTTCTCTCCAGAATATGCAAATGTTGCAAGAAGAGCCCTTATTTCTAACATCCAAGATCGTTACTGTGTACTTATGAAGCATTACATAGAAGCTACATATTCCTACTCTCAGGCCGTGTCCCTGTATCCAACACTTCTTCAAAGACTCAGCGAAATCAAGCAGTATTCTGAAAAACATGGCAAGATTCTTCTGCATGTTAATACCAGTGAGATAGAACCAATTTTACTGGAAATTTTTGACTTAAAGTAATTTAATTGACACCTTTGAGGGAAGAAATCAAATGTCAAATTATTTTGCACAGGTAACTTTTGATATAGAGCATGTATGAATAACTTTTGATATAATTTCCTGACTCTAGCTGTCAGTGCTTAACTCAAATCTATAGATAATTCGTTTTCATGCTTTCTAATACCCTACATGTAATAACATTGTATAAGGGGTGAATTGGAAGTATGAGCATCCATTTTATCATCCTACAATTTAATGCAGAATGTATGCCTTCTTTAATAAGCTTTTATATAGTTTTTGGAAATGAGTTATGTTGTACAGTTTTTCACGACCACTGTAAAGAAAGTTTAATTCATTCTGAATTTGGTGGGACATACTCCACCAAATATTTAAGGTATGGTCGAATTTCTTTTATCACATTTACATATATAATGTCTGTTAGTGATTGTATTTAAGGAATGATAATTTATAGATACAAACAGTACCTATAGTCAAGTGCCTTGTGCCCTGTTCAATTTTGTGTCACAGGTGTTTGGAAATGAATGTAATTTTACCACTCTGTCATGATAATTGAGGAGCTGTAAACAGCATTTGTCCTTTTTTTTCCAAAAGGAGTTGCCATGAGTACGATGAAACCCAAACTGCTATTTTTATGTAAGATAATTAAGTGCCAAAGAAACATGTATACGTAATTTCTCATTTGAGTGGCACATCCTGTGTTAATTATCATGCCAAATTATTGATTTTTAGGTGTGCTGATGTGTCAAGCAGCTGTGACACCTTTGATTAATGACAGGTGTTTGAAGCAATGATTGAAATCATCGTGAATTTATTTGTGAAATATAATATTTGTTTCAGCATCCATAGAAACCTGTCCAGATCAAGTTTAAGTTTAGCCACGTTGAAGAGATACTTTGTATACATTTTTTTAATGCATAAGTTCTTAAAATTTAATACTTAAATACAGCAAATAAAAAATGTCTTGATGCAAATTTCTCTGGAGTTTGAAATTATAAACCCAAAATTGTAACCATATTTTTCATTGACCTTTTCATGTTAAAAATCATTAATAATGAGGACCAAGTGACTGAAAACATTAGATGCCCCCATATCAAATTTAAACCTCTAAAGCAATCTACATCAATGGTGTGAATCTTCTTCACAAAATTAGGTATTGATACAGTGTAGTACATTTACAGTGTCTGTACATTTTTCCATAACTATTGCCAAAGCGTTACCACAATAACTGAAAAGTAAGGTTACCATTAATTTTCCTATTGTGAAAAAATATCATTGGAAACTAGGCATAATTTGATTTAATTTTACATTTTTGCAATTTATTCTCCACCTCACTTGAGCTGTGTTTTGTTCATACGAGAATTTTCTCTTCTCAAAGGTAAATACTGGCTCAATAGGTTGGTTTCATCCAAAAGTATATTCCATTCTTCCTTTTTTCCAAAATGTCAGTTACAAAAGCACATTTCTCTAAGTCAACCATTATTCAGTAATTACAACAAATCTGGAAAAATAATTTAGTTTTGTTAAAATGTCTTTAAAGATTATTTTTATGCATTTCATAAAATTCGTATTGTAATCTTGCTGCTGTTGAAATTCAATTTGCACATTTTTGCTAAATGCATATATATATATATATATATATATATAACGTATATATTACTTAAAATGCAAAGAAAATTTAGAAGCTAGTCATATGGTTAACCAAATGTCAATAACAAGCCTTTGGGTCATGTTAAACTTTTATTTATTATGGCTACTGACCACATGGCTGGGGCTGAAACAATGCCTGTATAACAAGAACATTCTTAGGTGATCTTTAAAAAGCAGAGTGTTGTTTATTTATCAGATATCACCATTCTGGCAAAAAATCTCATTTGGCAATGGGTAACCTTGCTGCCACTACTGCAAAATGCTCCACAAGTAGTTGATACTACATTAATGATTCCTATAACATGACTTTGCTTTAAGTTCACAATATCCTAGATTAACAGCTAACCCCTTATATTGCTAATGTCAACTCATTTGCCACTATCATAGTCAACATAAAACTGAATGGCACTGAAGATACTTAAAGACACATTTTATAGCCTCAAAGTTAAAAAAAAAAACTGGCAAATATACAGACACCATACAGAAAACAAAGCAGCAAAGCTGTCAAATGTTCAGACATTATGCAGAAACAAGGCAGCAAAGCTGTCAAATGTACAGACAAAAACAGAAAATAACAAGACAGCACTGTTCTGAAATGGGTTTATTTCCATTTTTAACAATTTTTAACATAAAAAAAAATTAACAGTTTACAGCCAATTTTATATGATCAACTAAGAAAATTGATGAGATGGGAAAAATATCAATAGAATAGTGTTAAATGTCCAATTTCTTCCATTCTGAGATTCTGGACATAGTGAATGATTCAATCTGACAAACTGCAATGATATGAGTTTATTTCCATTTTTGAAACTTTATTACACAATACACAATAAAAAGTTTAACATCATTTTTACAAAATCAACTAACAATGTTGTAAAGATGCAGGAAATGTCAAAAAAACACTTTTACATATCTTATTAATTAAATAATGAAACTGTTAACATGCCTAAGAATTGAATCTAAGGAAATGTAAAAAACAGCATAACTTCTAAAATAATGGCCCGATTATGCTGATTTTTTAACTTAACCTGCGTTTTAGCAGGATTGACCACTCCTGTGAGTTTAATGACAATTGGCCTATCTGTTTTTCTTATATTGTGTTTACAGTGTTGCATATATGCTGAAAAGTGAAAAAACAGCATAACTTCTACAATAATGGCCCGATCATGCTGATTTTCGAACTTGACCTGCGTTTTATGAATATTCATCAGCTCTGTAAATATAAAGCCAAAAAGTAAAACTGCCCTCCACTTATCGTGTTTACAAGGAAAGTGCACGGCGCCGGCATCGGCATCGCCATCGCCATCGCCATCGCCATCGGCGACGACAGACGCAGGTGATGGCAATATGTACAGACACATCTGTGTCTGTACAAAAAAAGTGCACTAAATAATGTTTTGGACAATTTTGATGCACTGTTACATAATGCTTTAAAACAGCATAATCACTCTTACCCTCTTACATTATGTACTACAGGTAACGTGGATATTGAAAAACTAGCAAGTGATTCGATTCCATGTGATATATAACAGAGACTGAAAATGCTAATGTGTGAAAAATGAAAAATGAGAATGATAACCATAAATGTAAACTGATAATGCTAAGTTTTAAAGCAACTTGCCTCTTTACCAAAGAAAGCCACACTGTAAATTTTAAGTAAAACAAAAAAAAAAAAAAATACGGTCTGGCAGTTATGGGGCGAACGTCACCAAAATTGTGCAAAAAAAACAGAATAATTACCATAAATGAAAACCAATCATGCTGATTTTCGAAAGCAACCTGCCTTTTTACCAAACAAAACCAATTGGTAAATTTGAAGTAAAAATACGGTTTGGAAGTTATGGGGTGAACGTCATGTGTCAGACAGCAATGGCGACAGTGACTACGCAGATGGAAAGACCAATCAGAATATATACAGACACTAACAGTGTCTGTACATAAAAAATAATTAAAAAGGAAAATTCAATTTAAATAATTTGTAACTAATATCAATATATTACACACACCCAGTTTTACATTTACAATCAATAGCTAAAAAAGTTTTGAACTGCTTGTCACTTCCAATTGCTGCACAACATGCTTTGCAATACAAAATTGTGAAACCACTAAATAAGAATGGAAATTCAGTACTCGTTCTACATAAAGACCAACCTTTTAAAATAAACTTTTAATTTACCCTTCAACATGAGGAAGAAATAGAAGATTTTAAATTTTGGTAGCTTATTACCACAGTCCATAGGGATCCTTATTAAATCATGCCAGTGCCCTTAAAGAAATTAACCCCAAACTTTGGGCAACCTCTTAAAATTGCAGAGGTCACACTCATTGCACTTGTGGTCAGGGCCTCAATACAAAAAAAAAAAAAAAAAACTAAGAGAGATCTCTTTCAGATAAACAACCAGAAGAAAGCCAATAACAATGTGCTTCCTATCAAAGATATTTAGTGAGTAGATCAAAGGTGGCACACACATGTATATAGACATTTATAAGACTCAAAGAAACAATAAATGATGCTTTAAGTAAGGTGGGCAATTTTCACACTCATTATCTTTTTAGTAAAGCAGAGAAAAAGGTAACATTTAAGTGACACTCAAAATGCAACAGACTAATTGGTGATAACTATAAAAGAGAAAAAGACAATTACTGGTATAGTCCCTGCACCAAGGGATAAATTATCTGTTTTTAAATTTTACGTTCACAAAAGTAAAACACAATCTCTTACTGTTTGTGTACTGTAGAATGCTACATAACCATAAACCTTGCTGATGAAAATGCTGTTGCCAGTTACTCTGAGACTCGTAGCCAATAAAATCACTTGTTGGCTAAACTGCTTTTTCCTGTATTCTCCTAACTGGGATGAGATGCATTCTCTAAGGTTATTCACTTTCAAGTGACCCACCTAATATCAAATTTTCAGATTGTGACAGCTTATAAACAGTATCATTCTTCGTGCACATTTAACACAGTCCACTTCTTGTTTGCTGAAGAGTTAGCCTCCCTATGCAGGATTTTTAACATAAAAACAGTAATTTTTAGGTAAATATATCATTAAAAGGTATAGGGTAAACAATGACACTGATGACAAGGACAAAAACAGTGATCAGAATACATACAAAGTAAAGTTTTAAGTAAAACAAAAATATCATTGGAAGTTATAGAGTATAGCCCTAACCAACTACCAGATATGGCACTGAAGGATCATGAATTCACCGTTAGATCAGATTGCGTTACCGGTTTTCAAGGTGTGTATCAGTGCGCATTTCACAGTATCATACCCCAGGGCAAATTTTGTCATCATATATACTTGCCCCGTCAAACACATCCATCCCTGTAGCCATGAAAACTTTATTTAACTCTCTTAAAAAGAGGATATGCTTCTGCTGACAGAATTAGATCTACGATACTAAATTAATATTAAAAGATTGCTCCTATTTATTTACATAACATCATTGGCTATGTTCAAACCTGAACTTAATGTTAAAAAATCACGGTATTGTTCGATTTATTACATAAAACAGGGAAAATAGCAGCAGCGCATGTATTTTGATGAAATGCACTACTTTCCAACCCTGCGCAGAATCATTGCTATCACATTGTGTACCAGGCAAGAGGGTGCCACTTCTGTTACTTCAAGTCTGTAATGATACACACCTTGAAAACCAGTAGCGTGATCTGATCTACTGTGAATTCTGGATCATTCGGTGCAGCGTCTAGTAGTTGGGTAGGCCTGGAGTGAACACTGATGACAAGGACAGACAGTGATCAGAATATACATTTTAAGTGTCTGTATATGAAAATACATTTCACTTTAACTCATTTTATTACATAATGCTTGGAAACCTAATCTTCATATATATCACACTCACCAAAGTTATTCTAAAGGCCCACTCCCAATGAAGCTATCGTTTTACATAGATTGATCTAATTCTATGGGGACTCTTGCTGAATGCAATGACAGATTAACAGATAAGCAAACCTCATTTCCACCTTGTAAAATCACCAGCTTTTCTGTATTCTGCTCCACAAGGAAGCATGTCTATCTGATTGCAATCAGCAAGATCTACGTAGAATGACAGTTTCACTGGTAATGAGCAAGTCCTAAGAAACAGTTTAACTGATGTCTACCAGAGGTGGTTGGTTAGCGAGTTAAAAAAATTGTTTTCATGAAAATTTCAGCAACAGGAATGGCCTTAGGTTACCTAAAACATTAAATGTACTCAATTAAACAGGCTAACCTATTTAATTCAGTGCAAACAAATGGTTAGTCATCAAAACATGTGCTCAAATAATTTGAATACATTTGATCTAAAAATTCCAGAACAATTGAAGTTTTTCTCTGTATAGCCATATGCATCTAACCAAGAGAGTAACTTCCAGTATGTAACCCACATTTAGAAAGTAGATCTACTCCCTTAATTTAACAATAAAGACCAAATTCGTTATTTCCAAAACAGAAATATGGGTAGAATGATAATAAATAACTTCAAATATCACAAAATAAACAATAACTTTTGGAAAATTATCCGCTGCTGCCATGCACAATTTTCTAATAAATTTCACTAGTACTTTAAACCAAAATACATGTATATAAAAACAGCTCTTAATTCAAACTAAACAAGAACACACTGTTTTAAAACTTTCATCAGTAATGATTCTCTGTAACCTGCTTATGCACACACATAAAGCTAATAAAAAGAGTTTAATTAAATTTGATGCAATAAAAAATACTACCACAAATAAATTAAAGAATGTAGCTAACCTCATGGAAAAAATAACTTCATATGGAAGATGATAGCACACAAAAATTGAAACAAAAATGAAGTTTAAAATGTAAAGAGAAACAAAGAAAATATTAACTTCATTACAGCCTGAGATTGAAATGAACTTCTCAACTCCTGAAAATGCTGGTTCCTGAAAATTACACATGAAGATATTCCACAAAGTCATCTTTTTAGCATTGGCAATCAATAGCTAATCATCTTGAGTAAAATCTTTTATCATTTTTAAGTTTCTTGAGACTGTTTTTTAACACATACAAAACATTCTAAGTAACTTCAACCAAGATCTAATAAACAAGTTGCTGACCAAAAATGGGTTTCATTGAACTGGAAACTTCAAAACTGCAAAAAATCAGAGACTACTGGAAAAATAGCTTTCTTTCCACAAATCTGTCTGCCAAAAATACCCCAAACATTTATCAGCTAAATACAAATCTACAGTATATAAAAGCAAACAAATTTAAAATAAAAATTTTCCCCTACTCTGCCGGACTAATGTCATTTAGTAATATAAAATTTTACAATAAAATGTTCCCATGTTCATGCCATAGGGCTATGTAGTATTATAATAGAGTTTTTTCTTGAAACTGGGGCAGCTATACTATGATATAAAATTATGGGTTCAAACTAGCTTTTGTTCAGTTAAAGGGGGGGGAATCTAAATTTTGAACAAAATTAGCAATAAAAATGGCAAGAAGGGTTTTTTTTTCTTTTTCTGCAATCCAATGGCCATGAAAAGTTATTTGTGAGCCAACCTGATTCTCTTGAAAAATCAGTGACATAATACGACCTACATCTTCATTCTACACTTTACTTATCAAAAACAGTTCAGACACCATGTTTTCAATATCAACATATGTGTTTTAGCAGACCATACATAATTACCTGATTGCTGAAAATTCATTGCAACTGTAAGTGTACAATTTACAGCTGTATATTTAATAAATTATTTTTAAAATTCAGTGCTCTGTATTAACAGCATACATTTAATGATAGGCAAGCCAGTGCAGTACCTTTCACAGTTAAGCTTTCCTAAATTTCTAATAAATTGAAAAAATAAACTATGGACATACACAACTTTAAATCATCCAACCAGTATTACTTGAGGTAATATAACAATTGTTATGACAATATAGTCTTGAGCAAGTGTGCTGTACACGAATAAACACAGGCAATCCTATGTACATGCGTTTTTTCAAAATAACACTTAATGATAAAAATATTTAACATAGTCACACCATCTCACAAAAATTATTTAATCCCAATCTTTCAGTTTTTTTTCTGTGCACTACTGGATAAACTCTTAAAATGGAAAAGTTTTAAATCATATGTATGTGTATACCCTGTTCAAATTCAAGAAAGATGTTCATATATGATTCTATTTGCCAATTTTATATGCTGAGTACATTTATACAATAACTCAGTTGTATCAATATGAAAAATGAAATATTTTGACATATTAGGTGCAAACCAAAAAAAAAAAATCCTTTTTCCAAGCCTTTCCTGAAGTCCAATATCTCATATAATAAAAGCACACATAGTGGACACTGCCTTCAATCCTGCTGTGGACTTCTTCTGTGGTTCTTTCTAATATAGTGTTTTTTTCTAATCAACATTTAAATTAATTGTTGCAAGCCTATCTCTTTTTGTGCACAGCAACTAAGCTTTTTTTCACAGTGATTTACAAGGCGTCATGTCCCATGTACACTAGGCTGTTTTAGTACCTTTCCATCACTGCAGGGATCACAATTTTTTTTATCTTTCACATGTTCGAGTTGACCTCTGCTATGGCCCCCACTTTGTCCCTTTATACCAAATAGTTGGCTGTCCATAATGCTGGCAAGTGGAACATTTCTCAAAAGATACTTAACCAGAAGCTGCTGCATGAGACCCATTGGAGCAAGACTTGAGGCTTGTGTGACCTTAATACACCACATTATAATCAAACCCTATTGATCACTAGTTGCAAGGCTGTTACAAGTGTTTTGAACTGTTCCATACACTCACAAAACCCCTAAGCAACAGATGAAGGTGATGAAGAGACCAAGAAGAGAGATCACTTGGATTCCCTGTGACCAATGGTGAGAATAAACCAAACATTTGTTCTCCAAGCAGTCACAAGTCCTTAAAATTCAAAAGTAACCTAATTTGTTCAATTCTAAATGCTATAGTAAAAGCAAACTAGACATATTACCCTAAAAATCGCCTAATAAAATGACAACAATTATCAGATATGATAATGTAAACAAACATTTGGACAATTTTTTTTCACAGGAAATAAGCCTCTTTAACCTACCAATGTCTTTAAAACACACATAAGTGACCAAAGTTACCTCTCCCCCACACAAAATATAACAAGTATATATAGTGCATCCTTCCAGTAGTTTGACACACATTTGATTTTAATATCAATGTTAACGAGCAATTATTAATACAAATATCTATATCATTGCTTTTCTGGAACCTATTTTGGCAACACCATCTTTTTTCCCAATAAAAATGGCACCATTTACCCTCCACCCAAAAAATTAGGTACTTGTAATGTATTTCTACAAAAGATTCCTGCACCTGCCTCTCATTTGGTATACAATGTATTTTTGAAAAAGTAAGACATTAAACAAACCATAGAGAGCTACTGCATGGCAAGAAGTTTACTCGATGTAATGTTAATTTGGTGATCAGTCTTACATGATCATCTCAAAACCATCCTAGCAATCACTAAAGCTTTGAATTTCTGTATCCTCTTATATGGTCTTTACAAGCTTTCAACAAACATTATCCAGTGACCTCAAATTATCAACTTTGAAAGACATAAACAATGTAACTCGCCTCACCTTCTCACTCAAGGCCAGTTCACACATGACACCTTTTTATAATACCATAAATATTTTGAGTTCAGTATTTCATGTGGTAACTTTTACAACATGGCTATATACCTTAAGTATATCACCAAACATATTGCATACTGTAACATTAAAAGAATGAAACCTGTTCATAACCTGTTTATACAGGTACTCTCTACTTGGTTTGGGTTTTCATTTTGAAAAAAAAAGGGTTAAAACTGGCATTGCCTCTACCTGGCTAATTAAAAATGGTTAAATGAGCTCTGGCATTTCTTCTGAACACAATTGGTCATTTAATGACAAAAACACTCATAAACAGTTAACATGTCAAGTATATTCAATATGGGCAAGAACTGTTAATTAATAAGTTTATGGCACTATGAACATATTACTTCTATGAAAGTTACTGAAGACTAAATATCTCCACCATCAGAGGTTCCATGCTGTGAATGTCTGCCTCTGAGGCTTTCTTGCTGGCTTCTTCGGCTCTCTCTCTCAAATGAACTAACTTCATAATGAGCTTGGGAAAAATTTTCCTTGCTTCAGACAATGGATATATTGACTCCAAGTACCTATGCAGAAGTTCTGCAAATGTTTCTTGAGCAGTGCTGACAATCTCCAGGTTCCCTAAACCAGGACGGTCAGGTGAGAAAATCTCAATTAGAAGAAGACATAGCATTGTCTTAAGGTCATTTTTCGCCAACCTATGGAACTGACAAAAGAAATCTGTCTCATTGGAGCTTAGTAAGGAGGGAACCTTCAGTGTACTTTGAGCAGTTTCATTTTGTCTGGAAAAGGTAAAAGCAGAGATTCCTGGGTTGAACATCATGGCACCACGTAGCATCAGTATACACATTATGCCTCCCTAAAATGTAAAATCAAAGATATGGTCATTCATAGGCAGAACACTTCTTATATTATAAATCCTTTTGTATATTATGGATCAGTTTACTTTAAAAAATACTAAAACTTGCCCAAAAGAAATGATTGTACCAGCTTGTGGTTAAAATTCTTTTTAGCTGAGATACTTTCAAATATCCAGCTGCATGCCATATATTGCCCCTTTCTAATAAGATTTCTCTGTACATGTAACAAATGTCAAGTAGTCCTTCCTGTTGAAAGCCTTGCTTACCTTCAAAAGAGCTATCTGGTCTTCCTGGCAAAGACTTCGAAAGTAAGGGATGGTTTTACAGAATTTTATGAGCCGCCTTATAAATGTGTCAGCCATGTTGTACAAATGTCCATGGGAGGAAGGGGTTTCAGTGAGACGGCTGGCTACAGATTCAGAATAGGGTGAATTGAGGACCCTGTTATAATTATCCTCCAGTTCTTTTAATAGTTTCAGGTTTGTTTGGCTTAGAGGTATTGGTTTGTCTGCTGAAATAGTATCTGGTTTGAAAACATCTGAAGAAGAATTGCTGTTGTCCGAGGAGAAATACTCCTGGGAACTTGCAATGGGGGTACACCCAGAGCTGGTGGAGGCTTGGCTGTAAAGATCTGTAGGTTCTGGTTTCACTTCAACACTAAGGTCACACGACTCTAAACTTTTTCGTTTCCTAGGTGCTATTTTTTTCCTTTTCTTCAGCTGTTCTTCATCTGGATCAATGAAAAAAGTCCACCATAATTTTAGTTTATATTCATAAGCATTATTCCCTTTCTCAATGAAAAACTGCTAAGAAACAACTACCTTCAGTGAAAATCCTTAAAAAAAACCCTTAAAGTTTCATTCTGATATAAATTTATTCTTATGATGTAACTTTATGAAAAATAGTGCCATAAAGTCCATCAACTTTCTGTAACAGCAGAGATGAAATAACATACTTAATATCCAATCTTTCTTCATGCCCATTTCCAGACATTTATCCAAGCGGCATTTTGTACAAAACTTCCTTGAGAACTTATCTAGAGTACAGTTGCTGTCAAAATTGCACTTCAGGGGCTGAAAAAAAAAAACAAAGTTGATATGATAAATCAGGCTATAACTACTCTTCCTGTATATCGGGAATTTCCCCAGGATAGCAATAACAAACTACACCCAAAAGCAGGTGGTGAGTAGCAATACAGTGTGACGAGGAAGTGTGTCATGTACTCTTTTCATGAGTTCTTTTCCACTTTCCACTTTAAATACATCATAAAAGTATAACAAAATAATACTATTCCTTTTTATTATTTTTTTTAATATCACTATGATTATCTTTAACTATCTATAATTATCTTTAATTATAATCTTTTATTCTAATTCCACAAATTTTGATTGATTCAGCAATCATTTTCTTAGGCAACTGGCTGGGAAACCTTGCTGGGCTTGGCATGTCACAGTTAATTCCTTTTGCAAGAAAATTTTAAGTGAAACGTGAATGATTCATTATCTATCATGATATCACCAAACACAATGCTGTAAACTCAACTGTGATTTTGACACACTTAAATACTGGTATTATTTCATATCTTTCATTTCATTAATTCCAGTTTTAGAATATTAGAATAAAAGAAATGCAGCCTAATTCTAAATACAATAAAAATGCAAGACAAAAATGGTGAGGCATGGGACAGATGCTGTATGGTATGAGTCATTTTTCATAAGAGAACTTCGGGGAGATCCTTACCCTACTCTTTTGAGCATTCCTCCGAAAGAAAGCTTTACAAGATTCACATGTAATGGCACCAAAGTTGTAGCCAAATGCACGGTCCCTGCAAACACAACATGTGAGTTCTCCTTGTTGCCGCACACTCCTGTTACGTCTCTTTGGTTCTTGGAGCTTCATTCCTTTATCCTGGAAAAGAAAGACCGGAGTCGTACTAACATCAGTCAACTGTGTTAATCTCGACAGTTAATTAAAAGGAATTCAATTGGACAAATGCATGATATGCTTATGCTAATCCATCTGGCTTAAAATCAGGAAAAGAACTGTGACTTGTCCGAGTTGTTAGACACCTGCAGCTTCCAATGTAAAAGGTTTCTCATCTTCTATATCTAAAAGAACCTCCAGCTGCATAACACTACCCGATTCATATCATTGCTACAAAATAAAATAGATAGCAACAGGCCTTATAAACTGATTAGCAGTTTGGGAACTTAGGCCTCAGATTAGTGAGCATGAATGCCAAAATTAATGACCGAAACACAGTTTCATGGCACGCATGTAGAAATAGCACGCACGAGCACCATGCTACAATCCACTAATTATTAATCCCCTTACCTATCCATTTATTACATTTTGTATGTGCCGGAGCTTGTCAATAAAGCGCATTGCTTGTTTGGATGGTAGTTCATAGAAACCCATTAGTTTAAATTGTTGTGAGGCTATTTGTTTTTGTTTTATTTTTTCAAATAATAAAGTAAATCCATGAAAACAGATATCTGTAAGTTGACAGCCATATTTCATCTAGTCCAAGCTTTGACTTGTTTGAGTGACCACTGCAACTAACATCACTTCTCTGTCACTTAAGTTCTAGCCTGGTCAGAATAGCAAAATTACCATTTTCGTACATAAAATGCTAAGAAAAATAGGCATGTCAGCATACATTTAAAAACTTACAGAAAGAGGAAATATTTTTAAGGCCTTTAAATGCAAATCACAGGCTTATTCCAAATGATGCTACAAAACTTTTCAAAGCTGAAGTTCACCTGTACCATTTTTCCATCTCATAAATATAGAATTATTTTCACCGTGCATACATTATCTTATTTCAAGATTAATACCTCCAAGAAGACACTTACCAGTAATCAAATGAGTAATGATAGTGCTAACCAAGTTATTTCATTTCACACAACAAAAGAAGTCAACTGAATATGATACTGTCATAAATTTCCCTGCCAAAGGGTTACTTGAAGTGACTGATGCAAACTCCTTGCATTTTGACATTTATAAATTTCTTCTCTTTCATTTCCCTTAATATTTGTGAAGCACAAGACATATTTGCAATGCACCATTACAGTTGGAAATTGATCAATATCTCAAGCACAATTAAAGCTGCTTCAAGATAAACAGGGAAATAAAGAAAACCTTCTCCAAGGAAAATCAGAAGATATATGCCAATGGAGGTCTTCTGAACCTGAAGCAGGCAATAGGGCCATTACAAATTAGTATGTTCCCAATCCTCTGTTCCCCTAGTATGTCTTGTGGAAATTTCTTTATTTCTATTGCAATTTAACGTGCTGAAAAAAGTTTTCAATACTGTTTAGTCAAGGAGTCCAATCATTTCGAATTTTTATATGCAGCCTTGAAAAAATATTTTTCTGGTTTTTATAGTTCACTATGGGAAAGACAATTTAAATAAACCTTCAAAGCATTTAAACCAAAAGAAAAGTCAATAATGTAGCATATATAATAGGCACAAAAGCACTTTACCACAACTTTTCAAAATAAATTAACTTTATAAAGACAATTTAATATTTTTAATTAGCAATATACAGTAAAGTGCCATGAATTTCATACAAAAGAAAATAATTAAAATAAGGAAAAGGTCGTTGTAGTCAAAATTTATGAAATGGGAAGAGCTCAGAACTTCCAGCTGTTCAAAATTTATGAAATTCTGTCTTTTTTGACTGGAAGTTGTCTGTTCATCACTAGGCCCTGTGTTACCTTTCCTCATGATTTCTGTGTCAGTTATCATATTGAATAAAAGGTAAGTGTCAGTAATTGCGGCACAAGAAATAATCTTCCTTTTACTCAAGCATTACATGTGCAGCCCAAGGTGTGAGATAACAATCGGTACAGCTGGCTTGGGACGCAAAACAGCATCATCTCACCATTGCGGGGGTTTCATTAAGATAACTGGAAAATCAATTAAGAGCTGCACTGTCACGCTAGCGTATTTTATCTTAGCACTCTGAGATAATGGGGGCGCAAAAGTTGTCTAGTGTTTGGTTTCCAGTTTCATTTTTCAAAACCAAAGAGAGAAAAAAGAAAGCTCTATAAATTGAATCATATCTTTGAAATATCACTTTTGAAGATTCTCTATTCTTAGTCTAGTATCATTTTTCTAGCATCGTTCTTCATATATATATTGTGAAGTAAAAGACAATCTAGTGTATCACAGAAATAAAACTCTTCCCACTCACAGGACTTAGGGCTCATTCCCAATGAAACTATTGTTCTATGCAGTTTGAACCAACTCTGCAGGGACTCTTGCTGAATGCAATCAGATTAACACATTAACACACCTCCTCTTGTTTCCAATGTACTCATATAATCACCAGCTTTTCTGTATTATACTCAACATCAGGGAGACACTTCGAACTTATAGCTGGTGGCATAATTTTTAACATGGGATAATTAATGCTTCTTTTCTGGTCTCTTGCCATTCTCTGGGTTTTTCTAAGCACAGTAGCTACAGTTTTCTTTCTGCTTCTCCATGCTAGCCAGTCTTCTCTTACATCTCCATCTTGGAGCCTACAATAACATCTGGACCTAAGCTATAGTATTTTATATATGAGTAACTTGAGAGACTTAAAGAATACTCAAATACAGTTTAATAAATCTTCATTTTTACAGTGGTTTTGGATAGGGTATACCTTATAATGGGAATATATTTTAAGTTTCCAGCAAAAATTAAAGTCATTCTCTGCCAGATTTTCCTAACAAAATTAATTTTTCTGAGGTAAAGGGCAATATTTTCTTAATCGCAAGTCATTCATCAACCCGTTCCTACACTTGGGGCCCCTTCCCATCCATACCACTGGTATATGTAGATCCAACCAACTCAGTGGGGACTCTCACTGAATGCAATCAGTTTAACAAGCCTCTTTCAGGTGTTAAGCAGAATGCAGAAAGGATGGTGATTAAGGAAGTATGTTGGAAACAAGAGGAGGCATGTCATTCAGTTAAGCTGGGCTCTGTAACTGGAAAGCAGCTCGAATTGCGACCGAGTGCAAGCATCTCTATTCCATAACTCGGCATTTACCCACCTCAAAATGAACGGCTATTCTCGCGATTCACGACGCTTTGGAGTTACAGAGCCCTGACTGACTTGGTGAGTCACTGCAATGGGAATGATCTATAAAGACCAATGGTGGCAGTGGGAATGGGGTCTTGGATTCGATGCCCTATTACAAATTAAATTTTATTATTTAGTCCTAAATGATTGGTCAGTCATTTAGAACAACATAGCCTTCCACATTTATGGCCTACTTTCACATAAGGAGATGGCCTGGTATTTTGAATCATGGCCCTGTAATATGTATAATACAGACATGGCAAGCTGCCATGAAGACTGAGAAATTTATAAGGACACTAGGTATGCTTCAGATAAATGAGTATTTAAACTTTTTTCTCTTTCATCTTTGAATTGGGAAATATAAGAAGCTTTGCAGGATATAAATATGACCTGGAGTTTTTCAAATGCATGGAGACTTACGACATTTATTTTGCCATAAAAAGGTCTATTATGCACATCTTTAATTTTTGCAACATTGTAAGAGTTAATGGGGCCACTGAAACTTTATCATGCAATCCATTTCTTGCATCCTAAATATCTGTTATTTTTTGTGGTATATTGCCAGTATATGAGTATGTTTTAAGCTGAGAAGGTTAAATCCATTTATACATAGAGAATTCAAAAGAGATATTATGTGTAACATGTATCTTTGTATTGAATGCCTCTCTGATCCATAATGCAAAACAACCACATTTCTTTGAAATGAAATTAACTGATGTACGTAAAATAGCTGTTGTTGGATTTCCAGGAAAAATTCTCTGACACTTCAGAGACAGACAAATAGAACAAGGACTCAGTACATCACCCAAGGGCACTTTACATTACAAAGATGTTCTGCAATTAGGATGCAGTACAGTTGCAGGATAAATGAATCAAGAACGCTTCCTTAAAAGAGACAAGGCCTTATGTTTAGATAACTTTTTGACTTATGAAAATGAATGTGGCTATGATGTCTTATTATGTGTATAATTCCATTTTTGGACATATTTTAAAGACAGTCTAAACTGCAAAGAAAGATAATCTCATTTACTAGCCATGCTTATTGATTTGTATGTCAGAAAAATGAAATATGCAATATATCAACAAATAAAAGAAACTGCAGATGACCTTTTGTGAGAATCGTGCTTCAGAATTATTCTACTGCACAAAATAAGAAAACAAATATTTTCTGTATATTTTCTGCTTTCTGTCTGTTGTTTTGGGAATAAGTAGGACCCTTTCCACATTGAGTAGTATACTTTGAGAGATTGACAATTTAACAGCTTGACTATTTTTATTTATTTATTTATTTATTTATTTATTTATTTATTTATTTATTATCACCTCACTGATGAAAGAAATAAAAAGTAGCAAGTTCTGAATAATAATTAATCTGAACAACAATTGTTTTATCATCCTTTCATCCTGTAGTTTCATGGACTAAGTCAACATGGTGATGTCCTCAATCTGCTTAGGAATCTAGACCCAAGGCCCATACCTTAATTAACCTTGACCGAGACCTCCATGTTTAGGTTAGCATCATGTTTCCTAGGTGTCGGATTCAGGTGTGAAATCTTCATTCACATAGGTGGTGGACCAAAATGCTGTGTTTTTGATAAAGCAAAAAATGCATCTTAAACTGCCTGGCAGTGGCTTTGTTTTAAACCACCATTTTAAACTGTCCTGACAAATCTATCAAGATTTGTCAACAATTTTTCCTTAATATTGCTATCAAACAGCCAGCAAAAACATAAACTCGTTGGCAAAAGGAAATAATATAGACAACTTAGTTATTTATCTATACCAAGCATTTATTCTAAAAATTAAGACTAAAATCCAAAAATTCGGAGTAAAATTTTTTGTCACTGGCAGCAAGTCACCCTGCCATTTCACTAAAAATATGATTTCTGTCAACAAGATAAAGCATTGTCACACAACATGACATTCCCCATTATTGATTTAAGCCCCTCAGCAATCATCAACAACTTAAAAAAAAAGGGTCATTTTTTTATTATTTTATAAAATCAGAAGCAGAAGTTCTTTTTCCATGTCTATGCATAGATTTCTTTCAGCACTGTCTAAGTAGATTCACCAATGAGCATAGCTAATGCACTTAGCAGTGGGAGTCAAATGACAAACTTGCAAGCGCCACAGGGAAATGCAATTTTTCTGACACATGACACATCAATGTGAGACATTCTGCCAATCGATGACCTAGATAGAGTCAACTATAAGAATGTTCTAATGATATTCTATATGGGATTTTGGTGCCAAATCCCATTTTTCAAGAAAAACATGTCTACACCTCACAAAGCATTGCTCAAGCCATGCCTGCACTTGGATTTGATGTTTTGTACAATTTTAATTCATTAAACTTATTTCTAAATAGATCATAATTCATTTAGAATGCCATCCATCTTCCTGAAAATTCATTAGACACATACTGCTGAGAATCTAAAATGGCCTTTGTCTTTCACAACAAAAAAGACCATTGTACATTATATACATCATTCTATTATTTCAAGATGTCACAATGCTAAACTTGACATTGATAATGAGGTTCTAAAGTTCTGAAGGAAATATCAACACCAGGTATGCTTCAGATAAACTTTTATTTGAGGGGTTTCAAATTGTTAAGATTACATAGCCTGAAATATATCATTATATCACCTCATTCGAATTCTTTCTTTTTCTTTAATTTAAAGGGTATGTATTAATCTATCATATTTAGCATATATAAATGGTCTCTACTGATCAACATATTGATATATCAGGTAGGGCTGTTATTGTGCTAAGGTGCCATTTTCACCTATGAAGTGGGAGAGCATAACTCTGGAACCATTGCAGATAAATTTACCAAAACTCGTCAGTTATTGATAAACTTGTTAGAAACATACCAGTGACACAAACTTTTATCTTGTTTACCAATACCTATGGGAGCATTCACATCGAGAAGAGCCGAGGTCTAATAAGGCCGCGACCTAAATATGGCAGACCTATATGAAAGGAAGACCACTAATCCTGTTAATCCTCACCACACGTCGTCCCTGCAGGAGCACAGTAATTAAATCTCAGCTCAATTCAACCGTCGAGAGACAACGCGTGTGTGTGTGTGTGTGTGTGTGCGTGTGTGTGTGGGGGGGCGTGTGAGAGGCGGAAAGACCATTAAAAGATTAGTCGTCTTCCTTTCATGTAGGTCCGCCATATTTAGGTCGCGACCTTACTAGACCTCGGCTCTTTTCGATGTGAATGCTCCCTATGAAAAATAGGTGTAATTGTAAGTAAATTAGAGAGAAAATGTAAACAGTGATTTAAAGAAATTGGTTGCACCATCCTTAAGCACTCATACACAGTTCCCATTTGCTGCTGATAATTTTCTGAAACAAGCCCAGAAAGTAGGCCACATCAAGAAATTGAAAATATTGCATTAATAACCAAACCACTGATATGACATCCTCAGCAAAATGACTTAGACTTTTATAGATGTAAGACTTTTATATGATTGAGTTTAATACAAAATCCTTTAGACCAGATTTTGGTTTACAAGGTATACATTAAATTTAAGGGCTTTATTGGGAAAGATAAGTAGCTTGGATATTTAGACATAATTCACATGCTAGTGAGGAAAGGGTAAGAGGAGTTTCTTTTATTTCATGTGTCCCAAGATGTTGTGCTAATAGAAAAAGTATAATACTAGTAAATGTAAATATGCCAAACACATTGCCTTTACCTACCGACTGACTCGATGAGTCTGGTAAATATGGTGGAGATTCACTGCAAGATGCATCCTCTCCATCCATTATTGGCTTCTGACAGAACTCTGAAATTGAAATTTATTGTGCATAAATAAAAAAGATATTATCAGATGTGAAATTTGATGGAAAAAAAAGAAAATAAATAACAAATAAATACATTTGTATATGTTAAAAGGCAAAATCTCTGAACCATAAAAAGTACTATGTGATCCCAGAATCAGGACAGTTTAGGTGAAATCCAGCTAAGAATAACCACAATAAGATATGTTGCTGTAGTTTGGAAATTTAAGTAATTGATACAAGTAACTCACTTTCCACAGTAATTAGCTTCCAAATATGAGCAAAATTTTGGCCAATAGGTAATCATACTATGTGATCCCAGAATCAGGACAGTTTAGGTGAAATCCAGCTAAGAATAACCACAATAAGATATGTTGCTGTAGTTTGGAAATTAAAGTAATTGATACAAGTAACTCACTTTCCACAGTAATTAGCTTCCATATATGAGCAAAAATTTGGCCAATAGGTAATCATAAAAAATAACCAACCTGTTAACAGGTGTACCAAGATGATTTTCCCCTGACCCCTCTCCCCATACTTAAAATTTTCAAAAAAATGTTGAAGGGTTTATATTGTTAGCTTTTTTTCTCCTTTTCTTCTCCAATATTCTGCTATGCCAAGTTGATATTAAGTCTTTTAATTTTGAAGTCCTATCTGACCTGAGAACGACTGACGAGGAGTAGGAAAGGGGGGACATATAGTCCGGTGGCTTAAGGAAAAAATCGTGACACGGCGGATAAAAGCACCAAATTTTGCATGTGGGTACCTTTTGACATTCTAAATCAAATTAGAGCCGTAGCCCACGGAAAAAATTTACCGTTTGGCCCAAAAACCCAAAATGGCCGCCAATTTATGTAATTCTTTAGAAATTTGTACATACCTATGTTTATTTTTATCAAATAGATTATTTTCTCAGAGTTTTCCACACCCTTATTTCCCATTTTATTCATATATGTCAGATAGCAAACAAGTTCCCTTGGACTTTTTGAAAAAATCCAAGATGGCTGTCATTTGCCATAGAAACAGCCATACGATTACTAGTGCACAACTATTACCAGCTAGAACGATACGTTGTCCACTATCAAATTAAGTCTGTTTCTCAGATCTTTGTTACCCACATAATATGTTTGTGGTGAGTAACTACGAAGTGTTCTTGGGCATTTTGGAAAAGCCAAGATGGCTGCCATGTGCCACAGTAATTCTAGCATTGAGGGGATTCAACTAATGTCAACTGGAATGATTAGTTTTTCACTATCAAATTAAGCTGATTTTTGCGTGTTTTCCACATCCTTTCTACCCACACAATATGTATCTGGTGAGTAACTAACAGTATTCTTGGGCACTTTGAGAAAATCCAAGATGGCCGTCATATGTAAAATNATTTTTGAAGATTCTCTATTCTTAGTCTAGTATCATTCTTCTAGCATCGTTCTTCATATATATTGTGAAGTAAAAGACAATCTAGTGTACGTATCACAGAAATAAAACTCTTCCCACTCACAGGACTTAGGGCTCATTCCCAATGAAACTATTGTTCTATGCAGTTTGATCCAACTCTGCAGGGACTCTTGCTGAATGCAATCAGATTAACACATTAACACACCTCCTCTTGTTTCCAACGTACTCATATAATCACCAGCTTTTCTGTATTATACTCAACATCAGGGAGACACTTCGAACTTATAGCTGGTGGCATAATTTTTAACATGGGATAATTAATGCTTCTTTTCTGGTCTCTTGCCATTCTCTGGGTTTTTCTAAGCACAGTATTAATTTTTCTGAGGAAAAGGGCAATATTTTCTTAATCGCAAGTCATTCATCAACCTGTTCCTACACTTGGGGCCCCTTTCCATCCATACCACTGATATATGTAGATCCAACCAACTCAGTGGGGACTCTCACTGAATGCAATCAGTTTAACAAGCCTCTTTCAGGTGTTAAGCAGAATGCAGAAAGGATGGTGATTAAGGAAGTATGTTGGAAACAAGAGGAGGCATGTCATTCAGTTAAGCTGGGCTCTGTAACTGGAAAGCATCTCGAATTGCGACCTAGTGCAAACGTCTCTATACCATAACTCAGCATTTACCCACCTCGAAATGAAAGGTGATTCGCGCAATTTGCGATGCTTTGGAGTTACGGAGCCCTGACTGACTAAGTGAGTCACTGCAGTGGGAATGATCTACAAAGACCAATGATGGCAGTGGGAAAGGGGTCTTGGATTCGATGCCCTATTACAATTTTAATTTATTATTTAGTCCTAAATGATTGGTCAGTCATTTAGAACAACATAGCCTTCCACATTTATGGCCTATTTTCACAAAAGGAGATGGCCTGGTATTTTGAATCATGGCCCTGTAATATGTATAATACAGACATCGCAAGCTGCCATGAAGACTGAGAAATTTATAAGGGCACTAGGTATGCTTCAGATAAATGAGTATTTAAACTTTTTTATCTTTTATATTTGAATTGGGAAATATAAGAAGCTTTGCAGGATATAAATATGACCTGGGGCTTTTCAAATGCATGGAGACTTACAACATTTATTTTGCCATAAAAAGGTCTATTATGCACATCTTTAATTTTTGCAACATTGTAAGAGTTAATGGGGCTACTGAAACTTTATTATGCAATCCATTTCTTGCATCCTAAATATCTGTTATTTTTTGTGGTATATTGCCAGTATATAAGTATGTTTTAAGCTGAGAAGGTTAAATCCATTTACACATAGAGAATTCAAAAGAGATATTATGTGTAACATGTTTTTTTGTATTGAATGCCTCTCTGATCCATCATGCAAAACAACCACATTTCTTTGAAATGAAATAAACTGATGTACGTAAAATAGCTGTTGTTGGATTTCCAGGAAAAATTCTCTGACACTTCAGAAACAGACAAATAGAACAAGGACTCAGTACATCACCCAAGGGCACTTTACATTACAAAGATGTTCTGCAATTAGGATGCAGTATAGTTGCAGCATAAATGAATCAAGAACGCTTCCTTAAAAGAGACAGGGCCTTATGTTTAGATAACTTTTTGAATTATGAAAATGAATGTGGCTATGATGTCTTATAATGTGTATAACTCCATTTTTGGACATATTTTAAAGACAGTCTAAACTGCAAAGAAAGATAATCTTATTTACTAGCCATGCTTATTGATTTGTATGTCAGAAAAATGAAATATGCAATATATCAACAAATAAAAGAAACTCCAGATGACCTTTTGTGAGAATCGTACTTCAGAATTATTCTACTGCACAAAATAAGAAAACAAATATTTTCCGTATATTTTCTGCTTTCTGTCTGTTGTTTTGGGAATAAGTAGTACATTGAGTGGTATACTTTGAGAGATTGACTATTTTTATTTATTTATTTATTTATTTATTTATTTATTTATTTATTTATTTATTATCACCTCACTGATGAAAGAAATAAAAAGTAGCAAGTTCTGAATAATAATTAATCTGAACAACAATTGTTTTATCATCCTTTCATCCTGTAGTTTCATGGACTAAGTCAACATGGTGATGTCCTCAATCTGCTTAGGAAACTAGACCCAAGGCCCATACCTTACTTAACCTTGACCGAGACCTCCATGTCTAGGTTAGCATCATGTTTCCTAGGTGTCGGATTTAGGTGTGAAATCTTCATTCACATAGGTGGTGGACCAAAATGCTGTGTTTTTGATAAAGCAAAAAATGCATCTTAAACTGCCTGGCAGTGGCTTTGTTTTAAACCACCATTTTAAACTGTCCTGAAAAATCTATCAAGATTTGTCAACAACTTTTTCCTTAATATTGCTATCAAACAGCCAGCAAAAACATAAACTCGTTGGCAAAGGAAATAATATAGACAACTTAGTTATTTATCTATACCAAGCATTTATTCTAAAAATTAAGACTAAAATCCAAAAATTCTGAGTAAAATTTTTTGTCACTGGCAGCAAGTCACCCTGGGCTTAAACTAAAATATGGGAAACGTGCTGCCATTTCACTAAAAAATATGATTTCTGACAACAAGATAAAGCATTGTCACACAACATGAAATTCCCCATTATTGATTTAAGCCCCTCAGCAATCATCAACAACTTAGAAAAAAGTCATTTTTTTATTATTTTATAAAATCAGAAGCATAAATTCTTTTTCCATGTCTATGCATAGATTTCTTTCAGCACTGTCTCAGTAGATTCACCAATGAGCATAGCTAATGCACTTAGCAGTGGGAGTCAAATGACAAACTTGCAAGCGCCACAGGGAAATGCAATTTTTCTGACACATGACACATCAATGTGAGACATTCTGCCAATCGATGACCTAGATAGAGTCAACTATAAGAATGTTCTAATGGTATTCTATATGGGATTTTGGTGCCAAATCCCATTTTTCAAGAAAAACATGTCTAAGCCTCACAAAGCATTGCTCAAGCCATGCCTGCACTTGGATTTGATGTTTTGTACAATTTTAATTCATTAAACTTATTTCTAAATAGATCATAATTCATTTTGAATGCCATCCATCTTCCTGAAAATTCATTAGACACATACTGCTGAGAATCTAAAATGACCTTTGTCTTTCACAACAAAAAAGACCATTGTACATTATATACAGCATTCTATTTTTTTCAAGATGCCACAATGCTAAACTTGACATTGATAATGAGGTTCTAAAGTTCCAAAGGAAATATCAACACCAGGTATGCTTCAGATAAACTTTTATTTGAGGGGTTTCAAATTGTTAAGATTACATAGCCTGAAATATATCATTATATCACCTCATTCGAATTCTTTCTTTTTTTTTAATTTAAAGGGTATGTATTAATCTATCATATTTAGCATATATAAATGCATGGTCTCTACTGATCAACATATCGATATATCAGGTAGGGCTGTTATTGTGCTAAGGTGCCATTTTCACCTATGAAGTGGGAGAGCATAACTCTGGAACCATTGCAGATAAATTTACCAAAACTGGTCAGTTATTGATAAACTTGTTAGAAACAAACCAGTGACACAAACTTTTATCTTGTTTACCAATACCTATGGGAGCATTCACATCGAGAAGAGCCGAGGTCTAGTAAGGCCGCGACCTAAATATGGCAAACCTATATGAAAGGAAGACCACTAATCCTGTTAATCCTCACCACACGTCGTCCCTGCAGGAGCACAGTAATTAAATCTCAGCTCAATTCAACCGTCGAGTGACAACGTTTGTGTGTGGGTGGGGCGTGTGAGAAGCAGAAAGACCATTAAAAGATTAGTCGTCTTCCTTTCATGTAGGTCCACCATATTTAGGTCGCGGCCTTACTCGACCTCGGCTCTTCTCGATGTGAATGCTCCCTATGACAAATAGGTGTAATTGTAAGTCAATTAGAGAGAAAATGTAAACAGTGATTTAAAGAAATTGGTTGCACCATCCTTAAGTACGCGTACTCATACACAGTTCCCATTTGCTGCTAATAATTTTCTGAAACAAGCCCAGAAAGTAGGCCACATCAAGAAATTGAAAATATTGCAATAATAACCAAACCACTGATATGACGTCCTCAGCAAAATGACTTAGACTTTTATAGATGTAAGACTTTTATATGATTGAGTTTAATACAAAATCCTTTAGACCAGATTTTGGTTTACAAGAAATACATTAAATTTAAGGGCTTTATTGGGAAAGATAAGTAGCTTGGATATTTAGACATAATTCACATGCTAGTGAGGAAAGGGTAAGAGGAGTTTCTTTTATTTCATGTGTCCCAAGATGTTGTGCTAATAGAAAAAGTATAATTCTAGTAAATGTAAATATGCCAAACACATTGCCTTTACCTACCGACTGACTCGATGAGTCTGGTAAATATGGTGGAGATTCACTGCAAGATGCATCCTCTCCATCCATTATTGGCTTCTGACAGAACTCTGAAATTGAAATTTATTGTGCATAAATAAAAAAGATATTATCAGATGTGAAATTTGATGGAAAAAAAAGAAAATAAATAACAAATAAATACATTTGTATATGTTAAAAGGCAAAATCTCTGAACCATAAAAAGTACTATGTGATCCCAGAATCAGGACAGTTTAGGTGAAATCCAGCTAAGAATAACCACAATAAAATATGTTGCTGTAGTTTGGAAATTAAAGTAATTGATACAAGTAACTCACTTTCCACAGTTATTAGCTTCCAAATATGAGCAAAATTTTGGCCAATAGGTAATCATAAAAAATAAGCAACCTGTTAACAGGTGTACCAAGATGATTTTCCCCTGACCCCTCTCCCCATACTTAAAATTTTCAAAAAAATGTTGAAGGGTTTATATTGTTAGCTTTTTTTCTCCTTTTCTTCTCCAATATTCTGCTATGCCAAGTTGATATTAAGTCTTTTAATTTTGAAGTCCTATCTGACCTGAGAACAACTGACGAGGAGTAGGAAAGGGGGGACATCCTACAACCAACCCCAGTAATGTAGTGTTTCAATCAACCTGCACATAACTTAACACTTTTCTACACACATTACTTATTCCTCCCTGGCTACAATCTTTGAATAAAAAAAAACCTACATTATAATGAATAATATATACAACAAAAATTATTGCACTTTATATGCAAAATTCCTTGATACACAGTCATAAGTTCACAAACCAGATTCTATAGATTGAGATGCACATCACACAATATAAATGAAGACCATCTTTTTGAGAACATTGCTGTTACTGTTGGTGTTTAAATCAAAAACTTTTCACCATATCATGATGCCTTGATAAAACAGAACTGCTTTTTTTCTCTTCTGTTAAGACATAATGGATGCTACACTTCAAACATCTATATATATTATATAGAAATAGTCCATCATAACCAGACTGGTACTTCATACTTAGACACTTGATAAATAATGAGACAAAATGAGGTGCCACACTTCCACTTCTTCAAAACTTAGACAACATTCAATGCATGAAATAATGCTATCTACAAGCAAAGGCCATTAAGGGCCTATGCATAATTTCTTTGACAAAAATTCACTCAAACTGTAATTTAGTAGGTGAACAATCCTAACATGTACATTGCTTAGATCTTACATAAACCAGTCTGCTTAGTTAAATACCCCATAACAGGTTCATAAATGAATGGTTCAGTGGCAGCCTACCTTGTCCTCTATCTCAATAAGCTTGATGTATGCTGTTAATGCAAACCATGCGCTAGGTGAAAATGCAAAAACTACCAGAAATAAAAACAAACAATAAACACTTGGACCTACAGTCTCGTCAGTTGCTTACAGTGCGATTACCCTATATTATATGTGCACCTTCACTCATTCACATACATTGTTCAAGTGTCCTGCATTTCCTCACCATCGCTTTGAAGACATTTTTCCTATGCTACCTATTCGTAGACCTTGGCCTACTAATTAAAAAAGCATGAAGATTTCAATCAGTATGCTGGCTGACACAACATGACCAATTTGCACTCAGCCAACCCAGTTATTCTATTTTGATAAACCTTATTTATTGTAGGGAAAGCAATGTTCGATTTTCATACAGAACAGTACTAAGCATTCAAAGAAGAGACTTAATCAAATATCTTGTGGTTTAAAAAGACGTAATTTTCAACATGAGAGTTCCAATAGATGAAAAATGCAGAAGACAGGGATGCCCCTTTTTTCAAAAAGCAAATTTTATATAAATGCAATGTAAATAACTAGACATCAAAGCAGACAAATATGCAGGCTCAATACAGGAACCAAGGCAGTAAAGCTGACAAATGTTCAGACATTCAGACACAGAAAAGAGAACATCAAAAAATAATTTGACCAATTTTGATGCACTATTAGATAATGCTTTAAAACAGCATTTTTACCCACTTACATCATATACTACAGGTAACATGGATATTAAAAAACAAGCCAGTAATTCAGTTTCATGGGCTATAAAAGCCCCTAAAAATGCTAATGTGTGAAAAATAAAATAATCAAAAAAAAAAAAAAAAAAAAAAACAGAATAATTGCCGTAAATATAAACCAATCATGCCAATTTTCAAAAGCAACCTGCCTCTTTACCAAACAAAGCTACTCAGTAAATTTAATGTAAAACAAAATACGGTTTGGCAGTTATGGGGAGAACATCACCAAAATTATGCAAAAAATCAGAATAATTACTGTAAATGTAAACCGATCTTGCCGATTTTCAAAAGCAACCTTCTTCTTTGCCAAACAAAGCCACACAGTAAATTTAATGTGAAACAAAAATACTGTCTCATTTAAAACTTACATAAAAGGCTCTGAGTATGTTCTGTCATCTTCACTTCATTAAAATAACTGAATACATACAATAACAAAATATAAAACACAGACAAGATAAACTGTTTTATTCAGCATATCCAAGAGCCATGAGGGCATGTATTATGCATGTATTATTAGTGATAGCAAAAATACAATGATTGGAAAAAATAAAATAAAAATAAGGTAGGGAACTATATCAACAAACCAGTTTATTTAGCATTACTGGTATGCATTTTGTATTTTATAGTGTTTTTTTTTTTTTTTTTTTGTCACTAAGATTTTTAACAAGCAGATCCATATTTTTCAAAAAGACCAGAGGGTCTTGTCACAAATGACACAAAGTTTCTATATTTAAAGTGCTGCAGCACTAAGTACCAATTCCTCTTTTTTCCTGAAAGGTTGGTTGGTCTATTCTACTATGGCCCATATGAGCCCATGCGTGCATCTTTTAGACGCCCTTTAATATGCGAAAATGACACGCACTATGTCACTTGTATGTTATTAAGCCCTATAGCAGCGGAATTGACAAGGCCCATGCTGCATTTGTCTTTTACTACAGAGCTTTGAGCCCCAAAAATGACATGGCTATGTCTGTTTCGCCACTTACTGAAGTCCATAGATGCGAGATTGACGCGACCCATGTTGCGTACGTCTCTTACTGTGGATTTTTTGGGCTTCAAACAGCTATGTTATAAAACTTGACATTTGCATGGTCACGTCTTGTTTGTCATTTACCATGATGCAAAATTGACCAGGCCTGCACTGCATTTGTCTTATACTGTGCATCTTATAAAACACGAAATTTACATAGCCATACTTAATTTGTAACTTACTGCCTCCCATAAATGCAAGATTCCCTTGTGCCAAGTTGCATTTGTCTTTTATGTTTTTAAATGACAATGTTATAAAGCACGAAATTGACATGGCATGTATGATTTTCGCAGTTGACATGACCATGTGAATTTCGAGTTTTATAACATAGCCATTTGTTGCTCAAAAATCCACAGTAAGAGACGAACGCTACATGGGTCGTGTCAATTTCGCATCTAAGGTGTTCAGTAAGTGGCAAAACAGACACTGCCATGTCATTTTCAGGGCTCAAAAGATGAATGCAGCATGGACCTTGTCAATTCCGCTGCTATAGGGCTTAATAATATACGAAATAGACATGGTGCATGTCGTTTTTTAATGTTAAGGGTCATCTAAGAGATGCACGCTTGGCTCCTATAGGCGATGGCCTCTATTCATTTTTATCAGAAAAATGTACATGTGCAAATTTTGCACCATTTCATTCATAAATATATGTATTATTATTATTATTATTATTATTATTATTATTATTATTATTATTATGTATTTATTTATTTTATTATTATTATTATTTTTTTTTTTTTTTGGCAAAATAGTGTTTCTTATTCCTTCTCAATATAGTTCACATCCACTGTGTATTACATTTCTTATGGCATTCCAGAAGAGGAAATCAGAGGATCAGGAACATCTTTGTACAGGTGTAAGGGCAGCAGTGAGGTAGCTGGTTTATAATACTGATAACTGACTGTCTCCTTGTGGAGAGCCATTTGTTAATTCAAACCCCACTAAACAAGCTGACTTGACATGGGCCTTTTGAAAGACTTCTTGTACCTCACTGCAAATTTAGATTTCAAGAGTTCAGTAAGAATGTAACTGTACTGCAACAATACAGAACACCATTCAATATGTAAACTACAAATGGGTCCAGTTTCATCAACACTGTGGATAAAGCAATGTTTTCCAAACTCTAGATACTTATTATTGCTTGTTTTGCTATCCATTGGTTAAAAATGACTGCTATCCTCAGGATAACTATCCTAATGATAACTAATGCAAACTACGACCACTACCTTCTCACTGCCCTAAGGCATTGCTAATACCTGTCAGTTGCTAACAAATCATTGTACTTTGGGAGAAAAACGTGAAACGGAGACTTCGGGTGATTTCCTATTACTATATAGATAAATAATGCTACATAACATTCTATTCTTTTTTTGCTTATGGCTATGTGTATGTTTCAAGTATCAAATTAACACCATCACTGAAATTTAGCCATTGGCTGTTGACCAGGTGCAACTGCTAGAATTCCAATTCTGTTTATCAGAAATTTTAAGAATCTTATTATTTACTATAAGTAATTGCTTCCAAATTTCAAAATTTCTGCAAAAATCTTATTACTGTGCCTTGGTATAGGTATTGCTCTTGGTAGGGTCCACACTTCCACTTTCTCAAATAATCACAAAAGTCACAGCAAAATTACCCAGTATGTCCTTATTTCCAACAAATGTTTAACAAGGCTAACTTGCATTTTTAATACTCGTAGCACACCAAACTTACCTTGAAAGACACTCATCAAGTTTAAAACAACAGAAGTGAATGTAAATCTGTCTAAACATGTCAAAGTCCCTTGAAGTTTTATCCAAACAGTTCCAAAAAAAAAACTCAAATGAACTCCTACAGAATGTTATTAAAACATCAGGTAGTGCTCTTTAATCAAACCATCCTCTCTCTTTAATGGCTCATTGTTTCTTCACATGATTTAGAACTCTGATGATGATTTCCTAAAATTTGTAACATAAAACTAATGTCAAGTGACATCTATTTTTATAAAACACAGAAATTACTTGATAAATCACAATGTATTTTCAGTAAATACCAAATTGACATCAATGTGACTTATCTTGCCCAGAGTATCAGAGTACATCAAAAACTACCTCTGTAGCATCAGGTTGAAGTCTTACTGTGCTCTAAAAACACGATTTCAATGATTTATTAACAATATAAATACAATAGATTAACAACAAAGAAAATTTTAAAAAATCTTTTGAAGTAAGAAAAGGGGCAACTTAAATGACAACTTTCTGATTGGTCAGTTTCTAGTGAGGTTATAAGTGTCTAATATATGGACTGTTGAGTGCACATGTTGTCAGTGTGTTGTTAGGATAATACGTGGACAGTTGACCAAAAATCGAGGTGTCATAGAACAACATGCTGCAAACTTGTGTTGCACCTGGGTGCCATAATCAAGGATACAATAAAAAGACCTCAGACTATTTTGTTTTGGATCAATGCTTAGAAAATTCAAGCGTAGTGTCGAAACACAGAGAATCTGCAGCGACCACTTCGACCCCGAATGGTGCTTACTGAATTGTGCGGTGGAAAACCAAGGAGAAAACTAAGAAATTATGATGTTCCCAGTATGTTCAGCTTTTCGGAGTACAAAAATGCAACAGTAAATGCCAGAACACTGCCAACGGGAGTCGTGCCTGGAGGTAATGCACTGATGCTGCCACTGAAAGGAAGAGTAGAGCATCTTCTAGAACTCAATAACAGTCGATAGCAGAAGAATGTTGTTGAATTATCAGGTGTAATTGTCGAAATTTGAATGTTAACATGCTATTGGTTTAAATTTTTTTTCTAGGCGTACTACTGTACTTATCATATAAGACGGAAGTACCAGGGTATAAATCACCAGCTCAGTTTAGCATACCACTGTGATAGAACCTCACTCATTTTCATAGCTGCTACAGCATGTAGGCATTTTGAACATTATAACTGGTCACCTGAGATCATAAAAACTACTTTTATGTCATTTTCTCACAATGGATGCAACTGCATTATGAAACATTAAGTTCTGCAATTAACCTTGGTGTCAACAGTAAATTTCATTGGTGTAAAATACATCAGTAACCTACCCTCTCTGAAAAATTCTAAGAGAAACAGTTTTGTTAAAAATATATATTTTTGTGTTAACCAAGGCTTAAAGTGGCTTTTATACCTAAAGGAAACCAGCAATTACACAAAAATGCTGGCATTTTATGACAAATATCACATCTATGAAAATACACTGACTGGCCCTTAAATCTCTTGTTAATAAAATAATTATGGATGAGCAAACTCCATATTGTGAAGGCAAATTAAAGGACAGTAACAAAGATCTGTATTAGCAAAATGCAGAAGACATGACAGTTCCAGGCTAAAGTCAAAGTACCTCAAGTACATAGCTGGTTGTACAATACAATATCAGGCCCGTAGCCAGGGGGGGTTCGGGGGTTCGAAAGAACCGCCCCTTTTGCTGAGAAAGGTCTACTCTGGGTAAAATTTGATCTTGGTACATGAGGTTTTTATGGGAAAAGGTCCACTTTTTCAGAAAAAGAACCCCCTTTTGAAATTGCTAGCTACGGGCCTGAATATTCATACACAAATCAACATTTAAACAGCCTGTCTGAATATATATTTTTGTATTTTGAAGTTTAATACATCAGTGTTCCAAAAGTTGAACAGAGATCCACACATCTAAAGTATGATACATCCTGTCAAAGTAAATGTACAGCATGACTACCCAAAGATCAACATGCCTACCATTTACAGGTAACCCCTATGTTCCACATCAATCCAATGAAAAATATGCGTCAATGTTTGATCAGGATTGATATCTTCACTTTCTTCAACTGATTCCACTTCTGATCAGAAATCCAACTAGTTTTCTCTTAATTAAATTTTCACAATTTTGTAGAAATACAACAATACTTAATCAATGCAAATACAATGGAATAAATTAAGATATCAGAAGTGAAATAAATTTAAACTTTTAATAAAAGTGGTTTCAAGGATAAACAATTTGGGACAAAGCATTACAAATATTTATGCCAAGTACTATATACTTAATACTATATACAAGCATCTTTCTATTTTTTGTCTACATTATTGTATTTTGTTTAACATTTCCACTTGTCCCTTGGCTGTTGCTGATAAACCTAATGACATCATTGAGTAGTTGATTTTTTTGCTTTTGATTTCTCTCCAAAACAAAAAAAGGGAATTAAATAACCAAATGCCACATTTTCAATTCACACTAGAGCAATTCACATATCATTACCCATGAAAATAAAAACTCCCGTCATCTGCACAAGAGATCCTTTCAACTGCAATGTAATTCCACACATTAAAGAAGTGTTTTACTCCACAGAATCATGTGGAAAGCTACATGTTCATGTATATCAAATGTTTATATTGAATATACCAAACATAAAAATGTGTTCTTTGAGCAATCTTTGATGGGGAATTTTAATTAGAAATGCTGTTCTAATATGTATCACATCATCCTCATCAACAATAAGATCCTTTCTGTGACTAAAGTCCTCATCAATTCACTTTGATTTAAATGATTTAAAGGACCCATTTTTTACAGAATTGTTTACTAGTAATTAAGAAATCTTGTTTTTGTTGTTCATTCATAAAAATTGATGAAGGCCATCCAGTCTCATTGGGGTGAGGGTTGATTACAAAGTTGGCTGCTCTAATAGAGGATCTCTGGCAAGGAATAGTGGCTGTTGTTGGAAAACTGTTCTCATTTTCTTCCCTTGTCTTTCTGCGCCAATTTGCTGCTGTTTCCTTTTGATAGATAATTGTACCCTTGTGTAAAAATGCTTCCCACTTCCCTCTGTCTAGCACAATCTGCTCCCACATATTATTGTCGAAGACCTTCAGCGAAGTTTTAAGCATATTTTTGACATTTTATTTTATTTTACTTTTTACTTTACTATCAACGTTTTTTTTTTTTTTTTTTTTTTTTGTTATTCTTTTATTATTGCGGCATCACCTTGGGAGCACTTAATGCAGTAAGCCATAGAAATCTATTAGGGAGCCAATGGTCNTGTGCAAAAGATGATCAGGGCATGAAATTTTCCACGATGAATGACCATTGGGTGTTTGTCAACCCCCTGATCCAAAATAGATGAACACCCATTGGTTATTCATCGGGGAAAGTTTCATGCTTTTATCATCTATTGCACAATTCTGGAAAAAATTTGGACTGAGCCACCTGACTATACCGTACTGCACATTTTGCTTTCACCACCAATATGTACTTTTTGATAGCGTAACTCGAAAACCGTTTGGAATACAAAAAAACAGAGACCACTTCCAGTGTTGGGCTTTACATGCTCTACAAAATGCAAAAAAGAATGGGTCTCTAGCATTAACGGTTCCCGAATTAGAGACAGTTTTCAGTTTCTGCATCTTATGGCCGTTACTCCAGTGAAAATGCACCGATTGACCCCAAATTCACGGAGATGAAAGATGACCTGAAGGGTAACACTTTCCAATAATATTATTGGTTAAGTCTGTGTGGTGTCTGAATAACAGGGCAAAAAAAATTTTTTTCATAAAAAATATTATTTTTTTGAAAATTTTGGCCCATTTGACCTTGAAGTAAAGGTCAAAGGTCAAATCCAAGGGCATATTTGAAATCTACACATATGACTTTTGGAAAGCCGTCTGTAGAAATTTTTCCCATAGGGTATTCCGTAGGGTAGATAATTAGCATTTAATTTTGCCATTTTTGGACAAGGGTGCATTGCAATGAGTGCCACACCCAGACCCCAATACCGGCAAAGCCCAAATTTTACGTGGAACGAGCTGAGATTATAGGTGACCTAAATCCAAGAGATGGGTACGGGGGCCCTTACCGTCTAGGAGGAGAAGCGGTAACAGTAGTCGTCTGGCGGAGCCGGCGGAGCCGGCAGAGCCGGCGGAACGATCCGGACGAGACCGAAACCATGTGTACCGCCAGCGCTAACGCTGGTGGTACAATTAACACCATCACTGAAATTTAGCCATTGGCTGTTGACCAGGTGCAACTGCTAGAATTCCAATTCCGTTTATCAGAAATTTTAAGAATCTTATTATTTAATATAAGTAATTGCTTCCAAATTTCAAAATTTCTGCAAAAATCTTATTACTGTGCCTTGGTATAGGTAAATCATTGCTCTTGGTAGGGTCCACGCTTCCACTTTCTCAAATAATCACAAAAGTCACAGCAAAATTACCCAGTATGTCCTTATTTCCAACAAATGTTTAACAAGGCTAATTTGCATTTTTAATACTCGTAGCATACCAAACTTACCTTGAAAGACACTCATCAAGTTTAAAACAACAGAAGTGAATGTAAATCTGTCTAAACATGTCAAAGTCTCTTGAAGTTTTATCCAAACAGTTCCAAAAAAACTCAAATGAACTCCTACAGAATGTCATTAAAACATCAGGTAGTGCTCTTTAATCAAACCATCCTCTCTCTTTAACGGCTCATTGTTTCTTCACATGATTTAGAACTCTGATGATGATTTCCTAAAATTTGTAACATAAAACTAATGTCAAGTGACATCTATTTTTATAAAACACAGAAATTACTTGAAATCACAATGTATTTTCAGTAAATACCAAATTGACATCAATGTGACTCATCTTGCCCAGAGTATCAGAGTACATCAAAAACTACCACTGTAGCATCAGGTTGAAGTCTTACTGTGCTCTAAAAACACAATTTCAATGATTTATTAACAATATAAATACAATAGATTAACAACAAAGAAAATTTTAAAAAATCTTTTAAAGTAAGAAAAGGGGCAACTTAAATGACAACTTTCTGATTGGTCAGTTTCTAGTGAGGTTATAAGTGTCTAATATATGGACTGTTGAGTGCATGTGTTGTCAGTGTGTTGTTACGATAATACGTGGACAGTTGACCAAAAATCGAGGTGTCATAGAACAACATGCTGCAAACGTGTGTTGCACCTGGGTGCCATAATCAAGGATACAATAAAAAGACCTCAGACTATTTTGTTTTGGATCAATGCTTAGAAGTTTTAAAATTCAAGCGTAGTGTCGAAACACAGAGAATCTGCAGCGACCACTTCGACCCCGAATGGTGCTTACTGAATTGTGTGGTGGAAAACCAAGGAGAAAACTAAGAAATTATGATGTTCCCAGTATGTTCAACTTTTCGGAGTACAAAAATGAAACAGTAAATGCCAGAACACTGCCAACGGGAGTCGTGCCTGGAGGTAATGCACGTGATGCTGCCACTGAAAGGAAGAGGAGAGCATCTTCTAGAACTTAAAGACAATCGATAGCAGAAGAATGTTGTTGAATTATCAGGTGTAATTGTCGAAATTTGAATGTTAACATGCTATTAGTTTTAATTTTTTTTCTAGGCGTACTACTGCACTTATCATATAAGACGGAAGTACCAGGGTATAAATCACCAGCTCAGTTTAGCATACCACTGTGATAGAACCTCACTCATTTTCATAGCTGCTACAGCATGTAGGCATTTTGAACATTATAACTGGTCACCTGAGATCATAAAAAGTACTTTTATGTCATTTTTTCACAATGGATGCAATTGCATTATGAAACATTAAGTTCTGCAATTAACCTTGGTGTCAACAGTAAATTTCATTGGTGTAAAATACATCGGTAAGCTTCTCTCTCTGAAAAATTCTAAGAGAAACAGTTTTCTTAAAAATATATATTTTTGTGTTAACCAAGGCTTAAAGTGGCTTTTATACCTAAAGAAAACCAAATATCACATCTACACTGACTGGCCCTTAAATTTCTTGTTAATAAAGTAATTATGGATGAGCAAACTCCATATTGTGAAGGCATATTGTGAAGGACAGTAACAAAGATCTGTATTAGCAAAATGCAGCAGACATGACAGTTCCAGGCTAAAGTCAAAGTACAACTAGTACATAGCTGGTTGTACAATACAATATCAGGCCCGTAGCCAGGGGGGGTTCGGGGGTTCGAAAGAACCGCCCCTTTTGCTGGGAAAGGTCTACTCTGGGTAAAATTTGATCTTGGTACATGAAGTTTTTATGGGAAAAGGTCCACTTTTTCAGAAAAAGAACCCCCCTTTTGAAATTGCTAGCTACGGGCCTGAATATTCATACACAAGTCAACATTTAAACAGCCTGTCTGAATATATATTTTTGTATTTTGAAGTTTAATACATCAGTGTTCCAAAAGTTGAACAGAGATCCACACATCTAAAGTATGATACATCCTGGCAAAGTAAATGTACAGCATGACTACCCAAAGATCAACATGCCTACCATTTACAGGTAACCCCTATGTTCCACATCAATCCAATGAAAAATATGCGTCAATGTTTGATCAGGATTGATATCTTCACTTTCTTCAACTGATTCCCATTCTGATCAGAAATCCAACTAGTTTTCCCTTAATTAAATTTTCACAATTTTGTAGAAATACAACAATACTTAATCAATGCAAATACAATGGAATAAATTAAGATATCAGAAGTGAAATAAATTTAAACTTTTAATAAAAGTGGTTTCAAGGATAAACAATTTGGGACAAAGCATTACAAATATTTATGCCAAGTACTATATACTTAATACTATATACAAGCATCTTTCTATTTTTTGTCTACATTATTGTATTTTGTTTAACATTTCAACTTTTCCCTTGGGTGTTGCTGATAAACCTAATGACATCATTGAGTTGTTGATTTTTTTGCATTTGATTTCTCTCCAAAACAAAAAAAGGGAATTAAATAACCAAATGCCACATTTTCAATTCACACTAGAGCAATTCACATATCATTACCCATGAAAATAAAAACTGGCGTCATCTGCACAAGAGATCCTTTCAACTGCAATGTAATTCCACACATTAAAGAAGTGTTTTACTCCACAGAATCATGTGGAAAGCAACATGTTCATGTATATCAAATGTTTATATTGAATATACCAAACATAAAAATGTGTTCTTTGAGCAATCTTTGATGGGGAATTTTAATTAGAAATGCTGTTCTAATATGTATCACATCATCCTCATCAACAATTAGATCCTTCTGTGACTAAATTCCTCATCAATTCACTTTGATTTAAATGATTTAAAGGACCCATTTTTTACAGAATTGTTTACTAGTAATTAAGAAGTCTTGTTTTTGTTGTTCATTCATAAAAATTGATGAAGGCCATCCAGTCTCATTGGGGTGAGGGTTGATTACAAAGTTGGCTTCTCTAATAGAGGATCTCTGGCAAGGAATAGTGGCTGTTGTTGGAAAACTGTTCTTATTTTCTTCCCTTGTCTTTCTGCGCCAATTTGCTGCTGTTTCCTTTTGATAGATAATTGCACCCTTGTGTAAAAATGCTTCCCACTTCCCTCTGTCTAGCACAATCTGCTCCCACATATTATTGTCGAAGACCTTCAGCGAAGTTTTAAGCATATTTTTGACATTTTATTTTATTTTACTTTTTACTTTACTATCAACATTTTTTTTTTATTCTATTATTATTGTGGTATCACCTTGGGAGCACTTAATGCAGTAAGCCATAGAAATCTATTAGGGAGCCAATGGTCTGAATTGCAAACACATCTAAGAACCTCAGTGTCTGGAATATCATCTTGCCAATTGATGTTAATAAAAAAAATTATGACAAATGGTGTAGAAGTGGTTCAGCTTCCTTGCATGGCTTTGTAGACTCCATGATTCACAGCCATAAAGGAGGGCAGTGATAACTAGTTCTTACCAAATAAGAATACTGCATTCTTATTTTTAGATATTTTATCAATATTTTTGTTCTTGTTTTGATTATTTTAATTGGTCTCTTAGTACTCAGACAAAAACAAAACAAAGCATAGATATGCACTGATGTTCAGTTTAAGTTCTGTTTCTATGGGTATGTTTGTCATTCAGATGAACATTATTCAGCACCTCTTTACTCATTTAATGAGCACTACAATGGGAGCACTTGGAAAAAAAGCTTTTTTTAAGAATTTATCTCATTTTTTATCCACAATGCTTCAATTTCTAAAAATGAATGGCTTCCATCTTTTGGATAGCAACTTGAACTTGGTGGTAGCTTTAAGGTCACCTTCAGAATCAGAGTGACATAAATTTAAATAACAAGAATCTATCTGAAATCACCAAGCAACCAGAACCCAAGGGAACCCTACTATGAACCTTTATGCTCATGTTAAGAAATCTGGCCAACTGGTGACATCTGTCAGAGTTTTTTACAGTAAACTTCTACTGAAAATTATCTTAGTCAATAATCCCTCCTACCTAAAGCAGCCTGATACATTGCGGCTAGCAGGTACCTTTATCAAAGCTGTCAACTGGTTGGGAAAATCAATAAGGCCTTTAGAAAAAAGACATTAAAGCTACTGAATCCTCATCAGAGACCATAAGTCTACTTAATGTGCCTTAAGATGATCATGATATACCAATTTCCTTTTCATAGTCTTGATATCTTGCCAGAATGATAGTAATCAAAAACAGTATGATTTTTATTACTGATAACAGTGTCACATTTTGAATTTATTCTTTATTCAAATGTGAAGTGGATAAATATCAGTATGTGTTTGAAATACTTTTCTATATACTTGTCATTGAGAAATGTTCATGAGTTTGACCTGAAGGTTTAAAAGTAATGTATTAAGGTTGGCATTAAATGTTTACAGTTTTTGTGACATGCCTGATGAAGTACAAGGTATACTGCTGTAACCCAAATGATTGTATAAAGTTCCCCCGACTTTTTGATGAATAATCATGTGTTCATTGTCTCATTACAGATATTGTTACCCTTCACCCAAAACTATTAATTAACTGTCTTACACACATTCTTTTGGGTAACTAATAAATGTTCAGTGTTCAGTGACTAAATTAATTAACATTTACACATATGTCATCTTACGGGTGATGTCATAATTGTGATTTTGGGGTAAAAACTGAAAAATCGGTTTCTCAAATTTCTCTTTTACCTGAGCACCCATGATCACCGCTTCAACACTGATTTAATGACACCATTAAATACTCTAAAACCTTGCCAGTGATTATTTCTTTAAAATTTTAGTTCAGAATTCATCACTGATAGAGCAAAATAATGCCTTTGTTTAATGAAAATCTGTTTCTAGGGGCTCACAACTCCATAACAAAAACATTTAAACCAAAATGATGGCAGGGAATTCAGGCCTACCCAACTACCAGACTGGGCACCAAATGATCCCAAATTCACCAGTAGATCGGACCACACTACCCATTTTTAAGGTATGCGTCAGTATGCATTTCACAGTATAATACCCCGGAATAAATTTTGAGATGAGTTGCCATTCTTTCCAACCCTGCTGACAATCATTCCTATCACATCGCGTACTAGGCAAGAGTGGTGTCGTGACTGATACTTCAAAATGCGTACTGATGCACACCTTAAAAACGGGTAGTGTGGTCCGTATACCGGTGAATTCAGGATCATTCGGTGCAGAGTCTGGTAGTTGGGTAGGCCTGGGATTGTTACTTATGCACTCCTTGTCAACTCTGACAATTTTCGTGATAAAATCTTGTTCAGGGATGAAGTTACGCCCCATACTGATTGCTGTCTCACCTCAAAATAGAAAGGTGTGAAATTGATGATGAAAGCTTTGAGTTGCCTATGCTTTTACATTGCAACAAAAATATATAAATGCTGATATTTTATATTTTTGGGGGGTTTATTTCATTGTTTTAAATCAGCACAAAGATAGATGAATTACTGAATAATTAAATGCAGGGAAAAACTCATTTTCAGTATCTGGATGATAATAAAGGGATACAATATCCTTAACCTGGTCTTTTAATGCTTTGTGTCACAGAGCACTGACAGCACTGGAAATGACCCCATGTCATGTTGCAACTGCCTCTGAGCACCACAATATAACAATTTAGATCAACAAGAGTGTTTGTCAAATATAGATGCCCTGAACCAAACCCCCAAACCTCTCAGCCAAATATAAGGACTGTAATCCAAATCACTCTCTATTTAATTGTCCCACAGGAATTTTGTGTTTTCTGGATAAAGTGAATGTGACCTTAACCTTTGACCTACTGTCTTCAAAATCAATTGGGGTCATCTACAAGTGATGAGGAACATTACCGAATATGAATACCATTGACCAAATCACTCTCCATTCACTGGTCCGACAATGTATGGTTATGGACAGATGGAAGCAATATACCCCTCTTCTTCAAAAGGGGCATACAGATTTATAACTTTCTTCACAATAAGGCAGAAAGCATGGGCATCAACCTCAGATCCTTCATCAGAGAGAGACAACAGGGAGGAGTAAAAGTAACCATTATTGTTTAGACTGTGCTGAGATCTGAAAAATACCTACAAAAATTAAACAGTAGTGTCAATATTAAAATTTTATTGATGGCATTTCTATCAACTTGAGTAAGCAATAATGACTGGGAAATATATCTGATGACTCTCGCTGGTCGGTTATGTTGCCTGAAATATGGATTTCTTTAACATAAACTGGAAAGTGGGCAGTAAAATTTTTGTGGCAAAAGTCAAGATCATGTTAGCCTGCCTGTCCATCCATCCATCTGTTTCTTCGTCTATCTATGCATTAGTTATTTCCACTATCTCCTCTTAGCCCTGGGGGGAAAGGGGGGGGGAGGGAAGGAGGTATTGAATTTTAATTCTTTTTACACATTAATTTCTGCTATGTCCTCCTATACCATAATAGTGAGAAAGTTGAAAGTTTGGGGATTGACAGACCTTTTATCACAGAAGTGCAGGGACAAGGCCCTTCAAACTTTTATTGAGCCTGGAGGAAGGGCTGTACTTGGGGGCAAGGAATGGTTCTATTCATAATTATTATTATTTATTTTCATTTTCTTAAATTTTATTCATTAGTTTTATTTTTTGCAATATACATTTTTTATCAATAATTTGAAGGAATAATTGTTATGCTGTTATTATGAAATTAATTTTTAACAGCTATATATATATATATATATATATATATCTATATATATATATATATATATATATATATATATATATGATCCAGACAGTGAAGCAGATACTATAGTATCCAGAAAATGGGGTTTCTGAGGATGACCTTCACTTTACTATGTGGTAAAGTGTGGGAATACCGATGACTGCCAAACAACACATCTACTAGTATAGTGTATGTAATGGGTGATACTCAAACTTTTATTAACATAATGAACAACATTTGAGGATCCTGAATAATGTACATATAAGACATGCTTTCATTTTTAATGATTGCAATAAAAGAACGAAGTTTATTATGAGTGAATGAATGCTAAAAAGTCATGGAAGATTGAAATAATTTAAACAATTTAATTGTTCTTCGTCCAGTTTGGACATCATCGCAAAAATTATGTTACTTATGCACCCCCTTGCAAGGTAGGTCTAATTATGACACAAGATTTTTACCCACCTTCGTGTACATGTGTGTGTGTGTGTGTGATATTTATGCAGTGTAAGGCATATTAACTTAATCCAGCACGTCATGTCAAACTTTCCCAAACGTAAGCAAGGACTGAAAATAAATAAACAATCTGTGCATAGCCCGCACATATCTCTGTACTGTACGAAGAAAATGAAACGGTATTTTCACTTTTTATGAACCTTGCCGAGCGTGTGCTTTTTTCTTTATTACATTTTATATAATACCATGATAAAACTATCATCCAGGGTCCTTACCTTAAGGAACATAAGAATACCTACCGAGCAGGCAGCACTACACCAGTCGACAGAAACTTTCCAGGACGAGGTCACAATAGTCCGAGGTGGATGTGATACTCTTCTGCACACGGCATGGTTCTAACCGGTTAAGTATTTACTGGAACAACCCTGGTATTCTTCGTTTCTGCACGAAACAAGTATTTTGTCGTTTACCTTGTTAATATTCGAAGATTACCAGCCACAACAAATATTCATGAACGATCTCATTGATCGCATTCTGGCCTCCTTTACCGGAGAGGTAAATGGGTTGTCCTCAGACAAGGTCATCTGCTGGAGTTCCTTGACCTCATCTGCGGACATGCGCACCAAATGTAGACAGCGCTATATATAACAAGTCTACCTGTACAAGCCAAGCAATCTTTTCCATCCAAATATATTAAAACAAAAGCAAAATAGCATAAATTCTATTAAGCTTTTGAACTGATTTTAATAAAAACAATTTGAAATATTTAATAAACAATAGCTAAGTGAGGCAATTATATCCTAGCTGTTTTTTTATTAAACCTATTTAATTATTCAACAAATATTTAATTAATTTTTTATTCTTTAAAGTAAAATTATGATTGCTTATCAGGTGAGTTTGTGTGACAGGGAAAATTAAGTTCTCAAAGACATTTGACTATTAAAACGTAGTGTTATATGGTACAAGTAAAGGTAGCTAGCTTACTATAATAAGGTGCCGCTTTGAAAACAGAAAGGATATCATATAAAAATTATATCAAGAACACTGACACTGTATCACTTAGTACATGTATGAGAGGAGGTGACATTAGAAGTTTGTTATGAATTTAATTGTAAAATAACGTGTGCACGTACTGGTACATGTATGACCTCTGGCTGAGACATGTACTAAAATACTGCCACAGATTGTAATAATAATAATAATAATAATAATAAAATAATAATAATAATAATAATAATAATCAAAAACCACCAAGGTACTACACTGACAGAGCAACATTTAATGAAAGCTTGGCACAATTTAGTGAAGTTTCTGATTGCTGCATGCTCATTTTTCAAGTATCAAAATTTGCTTTATTAGACAGGTAACAGTTACTTAATTTTTGTATGCATGTTAGCACATTTACCAGTACATTAATTGGATTTTCTGGTCTGGTCCACAAATGGTTAACAGATTACAGCTTTACTTACAACCCAAGCAAAACTAGAGGATCAGAGAGGCAGTACCGCCTCTAAATATTGTACCACCAGCTGGAGTAAGCGCATTCTTATAGACCCCCCCCCCACAAAAAAAAAGGACACCACCACCAGTCTTGTGCTTGACAAGCTGTAAAAAATGCAATCAACAAGAATTTTCAAACTATACAAAAAAAAAAAATATATATATATATATATATAACTAAAAATGGTACAATCAAAGTTCAGTTCATCGTAAGGTAGGTCAAAGGTCAATTTCAAGGTCACAGTAAATTGCCAGTATATGACTTCCTATTCAACTTCAATAGTAACTATGGACCTATCTCTGCCAGTTTTGGAGATAAAAGGGAAGCAAAATTTGCAAAGTTCAGTTCATGGTGAAAAGTAGGTCAAAGGTCAATTTCAAGGTCACAGTTAGATTGCCAGTATATGACTTCCTATTCAACTTCAATAGTAACTATGGACCTATCTCTGCCAGTTTTGGAGATAAAAGGGAAGCAAAATTTGCAAAGTTCAGTTCATGGTGAAAAGTAGGTCAAAGGTCAATTTCAAGGTCACATTTAGATTGCCAGTATATGACTTCCTATTCAAGTTCAATAGTAACTATGGACCTATCTCTGCCAGTTTTGGAGATAAAAGGGAAGCAAAATTTGCAAAGTTCAGTTCATGGTGAAAAGTAGGTCAAAGGTCAATTTCAAGGTCACATTTAGATTGCCAGTATATGACTTCCTATTCAAGTTCAATAGTAACTATGGACCTATCTCTGCCAGTTTTGGAGATAAAAGGGAAGCAAAATTTGCAAAGTTCAGTTCATGGTGAAAAGTAGGTCAAAGGTCAATTTCAAGGTCACATTTAGATTGCCAGTATATGACTTCCTATTCAAGTTCAATAGTAACTATGGACCTATCTCTGCCAGTTTTGGAGATAAAAGGGAAGCAAAATTTGCAAAGTTCAGTTCATGGTGAAAAGTAGGTCAAAGGTCAATTTCAAGGTCACATTTAGATTGCCAGTATATGACTTCCTATTCAAGTTCAATAGTAACTATGGACCTATCTCTGCCAGTTTTGGAGATAAAAGGGAAGCAAAATTTGCAAAGTTCAGTTCATGGTGAAAAGTAGGTCAAAGGTCAATTTCAAGGTCACATTTAGATTGCCAGTATATGACTTCCTATTCAATTTCAATAGTAACTATGGACCTATCTCTGCCAGTTTTTGAGATAAAAGGGAACCAAAATTTGCAAAGTTCAATTCATGATAAAAAGTAGGTCAAAGGTCAATTTCAAGGTCACATTTAGATTGCCAGTATATGACTTCCTATTCAAGTTCAATAGTAACTATGGAACTATCTCTGCCAGTTTTGGAGATATAAGGGACTAAATGTTATAATTTAGGAGTTACAATAATGTGCCATAAATTTCCTACAGAAAAAATTAATTAAAATAAAGAAAAGGTCATTTTGGTTGAAATTCTTGAAATGGGAGGTGCTCAGAAGTTCCAGATGTTCAAATTTCATGAAATAATGTCATTTTTAACCAGAAGTTGTCTGCCTCGCCAAGCCTTATGTTTTATTTTCCCGGGGTTCAAAATTTATTGTTCATTACCGTACTGCATATTTTGCTTTCACCACCAATATGTACTTTTTGATACAGCGTAACTCGAAAACCATATGGAATACAAAAAACCGGAGACCACCTCCAGTGTTGGGCTTTACATGCTCTACAAAATGCAAAAAAGAATGGGTCTCTAGCATTAACGGTTCCCCGAATTAGAGACACTTTTCAGTTTTGGTATCTTATGGCCGCTACTCCCGTGAAAATGCACCGATTGACCCCAAATTCACGGAGATGAAAGATGACCTGAAGGGAAACACTTTCCAATAATATTACTGGTTAACTCTGTGTAGTGTCTGAATAACAGCGCAAGTAATTTTTTTGAAAATTTTGGCCCATTTGACCTTGAAATAAAGGTCAAAGGTCAAATCCAAGGGCATATTTGAAATCTCCACCTATGACTTTTGGAAAGCCGTCTGTAGAAATTTTTCCCATACTTCCTTCCGTAGGGTAGATAATTAGCATTTAATTTTGCCATTTTTGGACAAGGGTGCATTGCAATGAGTGCCACACCTAGACCCCAGCACCGATGAAGCCCAAATTTTACGTGGAACGAGTTGAGATAATAGGTTACCTAAATCCAAGAGATGGGTATGCAGGCCCTTGTATTCTAGGAGGAGAAGCGGTAACGATGACATGGCGGCAGAGCCGGCAGAGCCAACGGAGCCGGCAGAGCCGGCGGAACAGGCGGGTCGGGACTAAAACCATGTGTACCGCCAGCGCCTACGCTGGTGGTACAATAACACTGAATTTTGGATTCTTTTGATGTAACAAACTAGTTTTTCAAATATCACATTTTGAATTATTTTGACAAAAAACATGTCAACTCTGTAGGTCTTTAGGCAAACTGTTTACATACAGCGTAATCATTATTACATTGTATTATATAGTAGAGATTCACCGATTTTGTAATTGTTTATACTATCAAAACCAATCAAATGTGACAAAAAATCATTATAATATCATTTTAACCTTCTTTTTTTTTCAGTCCATCAGAAGTCTCAATCTTGCTATTCCTGCAGTTAGAATCAATTAAGACATGTATGACAGGTGGTACAAATTGCCTGCTTACTTCAAAATTGTTTCTGTCACAGTAGTCACAGCTTGTTTTGTATTATGTTATGTTAGGAGCTTATGTGGGTGGCAGACTCTGAATATAGAGGGGGGGGGGCAAAGAAATTAATGACCTAGTCTCCTGATGGTCTAGTCAATGAATAAATTTCATTAAATCAAATTATGTTTGACATAAAATACTAATAAGAACCATTGGGCGATAAAACCCGTAGTCTTTGACTCTTTGGAAAAAGAACATCTTTACATCTCTGGTTGATATTAAAATCCTCACGTGTTTCCTTAATTGATCTTTTACACAATATCATATGAAGTTATATGGCTGGAACTTTATTGCCATAAATAGAAGGCATATATCTCTTATGTTTTGACATTGTGAAAATTTTGTCAAAAATATTAAGATGTGATAAATTTTAAAAAGTGCTTTTTTATTTCTTTCTCAAAATAAAGTAAAAGAAAGAAACAACTATTTATAAATTTTCTATCCAGTAGAACTGCATTTTTAAAATATGACACAATTCTTTTTCAGGATATGGTGAGTATAAGAGACACCAATAATGCAATAAAAATGACACATCAAGCCTTTTCTACAAATCATTCAATGAATACCTTATTTTTAATTCATGCCACTTCAGAAGGCAACACAACACCTCATGAAACAAATAAATCCTATACACTTAATGAAGCACCATTCATCTATCACATTAAGGATGCATTAACCTATACTGTTAACCTCTAAATATGAAAAAATGTATTCACTATAAAATAGAAATACATAATTTATCTTTTGAAAAATTTCTAACAGTCACATTATTTAATCATAAAGAAAAATTGAAACTTGAGATCAAAAATAAGAAATGATATAATTTTATCTAAAAAATACATAAAATGTCAAAAAACATTACATAAAACAATAATATATGGCCAGTATGCAATATCTATGGAAAATCAAATCTGATAAAAATTTCAGTCAATTTTTTAACACAGACTTGTTGTGCAAAAATAAAAGAAAAAATGCACTAAAATCAAGATCACAGAGAAATTGATAGAGCAGAGGGTTGGCAATAAATTTTGTGTGAGAACTGACAAATTCATAAATTGAACTAAAAACACATCTTAGTATGCTTCTACCCTCAGCTACTTACAGTAATTATGCATCAACATAGGTTTGTAAATTATTCCGAGTGAAATTCCCCCCAAAAAATTAAAAAGATATTAATATTTTACTCATTTTCAAAATATACAACAGTTCTATCAAAAAACTTCCTGTTTAAGAACACCTGAGAAAATTCTAAAATAATGAAAAATGCATATTCATTTTTTAAGTATGCAACATGCATTTCACTAAAAAAAAAAAAAAAAAAAAAAAAAAAAAAAAAAAAAATTGGCTACATGGTTTTGAATGAAAAATTAAATTAAGAAATTTAGGTCACATGATGGCATGCTTCTATGCCTTGATTTTACTGACTCAGAATATTCAAATCCTGTCACAATTAAAACTTTCATAAATGTGGCAACAACTGCCATAATAATTCAGAATACAACAACAATATTTGTAACCATGACCCAAGAGTCTATTAGTTACAGCTGAGTATTATATCAATGTACAGTTCAGAGAATCAGATTGAATGCAGGGTTGATAGCTATAAATAGCTTTACTAGCTTCATTTCACGAGCTTTCACTCTGCCTGAACCTCCTTTTTGCTGAATACATCCATATAAAAACTTGCCCCATTCCACGATACCAAAACTGTGGCCAAAGCAATAAATATACTGTGTGCTATGAAGTATTCATACCAGAGGCGAGTAAGAGCCATAGTCACTGCAGCAAAGAGGTAGTTTAAAAAGTAATAAACAAACCTCCTTCCCCTGAAATATATGAAAACTTATTAGGTTTAGGATAACAGCAAATTTTCTAGACTGCATATATACAGTGTTCAGCAAAACAAAAGCTTTTGAAAATACCGGTAGACGGATTATCCTCAATGGAATATTGGCTTGGCATCTAGCTATCTGACACAAGCCAGAATTGCACTAGTCTAGTAACATAACACCAAATCAATACCACTGAATACTCCCAGTTGCCCACAAAACTTCCATAAGATTTACAACTGCATGCATCACAATTCCATACATCCTATCAAGTATGTATTGCCAGTAACCATGGTAATACATTCTTGATTCTTTGCATGATTAAATTTACAGACAAAAAGACAGACACATTGACAGAATGGCAATCCCACAAACAATATATCAATTATACATAAGATTTAACACAGTGATGACAGTGAGAAATACATACATATATAAATATCACAATTGTTTATAAATGAACAATGAACAATCTAGAATTTCTAAGGCATATAGTTATTAATTTTACAGACAAAGAGTTACCAACACAGGTATTTAGGCTCAGACAAGTATGATTTTTCCTGATGCATCACTTGTTCTGCTTACAATGATTGGCATCATGTCTTTATGAATGGAATTATCAGGGGCTCAATTAAAAACAAGGGCCCCACCACCTCTCATCTAGGCTAATTTAGTTGTTTTGTAGATCAATTTCAAAATGGAACAAACTTTTAGCTATTGTACAAGTAATTGGCACTACATGTAATACATAAACACGATCTTAACCATGCTTTCAAAGTCTGACAGTGATTGATTTTATCATGTCTTCACTTTCAAGACAAACAAAGATGTGTACTGACAATCTTCTAAATTAGGTCAGATGAAACAAATGTACCTTCAAACTTGGACACATTTGTATCATGGGTCTTAGCTTCAGGAGCAACCAGATAGCCTTGTGGTTACAGTATTACACTGAGGGAGAACGAAAAGTTGGACACTGTTTGTGGCCATAGCAGCTAATACCATTCCTTTATAGGTAAACAGTACCTGCTGTCTCCTCAACTCAGCACTATAGGGATGGAGCTGGGGTAAAAATATATGCCAAGCATATAGTAAGCCACACACTGTAAAAGAGTGTAGTGCACCATATCTCTTCTTAGTGCTATAGAATAAGATTTATCATGTTTTAGCAATTTAGAATGTTAATTTAAGAAGTTCTTTAATCTGTTTACACTTCAGTTGAATTGCACATATATACATTTTAATGTGACTGCTAAGAGACAAATGTTATCAAGTTAACAATCATATGAAACTCCCTTATAGCTCAGAAGTTTATCCTAAAGCCATAGGCCTCAATTAAATAAAGAATATGGCTACTTAACTGCCACTGCTTGTGGAAACAACAGGTATATTTCATCAAGAAATTTATTTTTCTCAGTGTCCATACCTCTTCAAAGTTATCAGCACCATTACTGCGGTATTATTTATTGAAATCAAATAATAACAATGATCGCACAGAAATGACACTCAGGACTGATGGGTATGTAGTCACTGTATCTTTTTCAAACTCATAGGTTAAGCAGTTTAGAAATTGGGCCAAGGGACTAATTATGTCCAGACACAAAGTGTCTACCTATAAAAACCATCAACTACAACAGGAGATAGAGCATCGGAATCAATCTTGAATACTGCTGCCAAACAAAAAACAATATTTGCATTTACTAGCTTGATCATAATTATATGTGTTTAATGTTACATTTTCCAAAATTTATTAATATAAGGCAATATGGTGCATATTCTAAGCGGCAAGCAGGTTCACAAGGTCGACACCATGTTGAAATTTTGATACGCATGTCCCACTGTTGTCACCCAGTCCTGTGGATGTGCACATATATTTAATTAGGTCAAATATTGTTCACCTGTGTAGTTATACTTACTTAGGCCCACATATGTTAATTATCTTGAAGACCAGAGAACTCTCTTTTCCTGTCAAGTATCTGTAACTGTCAAGGAATTCCTTCTTTGGCTTGATGATTAAAATTACCACAATGATGTATAATGCCTGAAAAAAGTGGACATTTCAATTATCAGTTAAAGCAAAACATGGCAGATTTCATAAACAACACTAGTCATTTCCAAACTCTTTTTCCTAAGTGTAACATTTAGCATAATGACCTTTTTACATGGCTGATCAGTTCTAATCTTATGCATGCGATATTCCAATTCATATAAACTACAAAGAGAACTGAAATTGTACTCATTCCAAACCAAATGAATGTTTTTTAAAGTTGCGTGCTGTAAAAACTGAAATGCTTAAGGATATTGTAACCCTGATCATCCAGATACCAAAAAAAATTTTTCCTGCATATAATTATTCAATAATGCATCTATCTTTGTACTGGTTTAAAACAATGAAAAACCCCTAAGAATATAAAATATCGGCATTTATATATTTTCGTTGCAATTTATAAGCATAGGCAACTCAAAGCTAAAATCACCAACTTACGTAACACCTTTTTACTTTGAGGTGAGGTAAATGTTAATTACTTTGGTCACTGATCACTGAAGATTTATTTATTACCCAAAAGAATGTATGTAAGGCAGTAAATAAGAAGTTTTTTCTGGCTTTACTTGTACAGTTCTCAAACAGAAATGAAACAATTCAATCTATAATAAGAACTTCATGAAATAATCAGCATACTTACAGAATGCCCTAAGACAATTCCCAATGGTACCACCAATAGCCATATAAAAGAGGGTGCTTGGAATACAGATATAAATGGTTGATACCAATACACCGAGCAGGAACCCGGAAACCAACGTATACTAAAAAATAACAAAATACAAACTATATGTATATGTATTCAAAAATTGTCATCTGTGATAAGATTATGTGGTGGTTCAATATGATAAAACAATCATATAATATTTACTATGGCCCTAATATAATTGAATTTAATGCCATAAAACTTGGATCTAAATGTGACAACAGAATGCTTACTCAAGTACACCGCATAGCTATTGATATAAAAGTCTAAAAATTATATGAAAATTCATATCAATATATATGTCATTAAATTGCAAATTAATAACAGTAATACCTGATACTGACTGCATGTGATAAATAATGCTCTTACCCTGTATTGTTGAGGAAGTGGAAAACAGGAGGAAAAGTACTAGTATTAAGTTTCTCTAGTGTTCTCTAGTGTTTATGCCCTATATAATGGACACAAATTGTGTCAAATACATCACCAAGTGCATGAAGTCTGTGACTAAACCTTTTTTCAATTAAGTTAATAAGTTCAATAGTTTTTATTAAGGACATATACCCCATTAGCCAAAACCAGGCTATCAAATGACTTAACATAATACTAGTTATTATAATATTACCACCTTCTGTTCATGGCTTTTATTCATCTACAGATAGTACTGGGTATGGTCATTTTGCTGATGATGCCATATCAGCGGTTTTTGGACTAATGTGTTTTAGTTTCTTGATTTTCTCTATTATAGACAGCTAAAAGGGGGCATGCATGATTACTGCAAAGGGGTGCAGCTGATTTTCTTACAATCACACAGTTTAGATTTTGTCATTAATAATGTTATATAACACCAATTTTCAATGGACCTTTACAAGCACACCTTACAACAGTTATAAAGACCTTATCAAAAATTTGTCCAACTCAATTGTTCTTCATACTTTCATTAATACCTACACCTGCCCAATACCATATTAGGTGATTTTATCTGCAATGGTGATAGACTTATCCCACAAACCAATTGCTTTGACACCTGACGACAATGTCCCCTGTATCTGTTATTGGTATCTTGATCAGGGGCAGATTTAGCCCGTCTTCTGGATCTTCCAGAAGACTGTCAGATTTTGAAGTTTACATTGACGGGTATTGTATGTTTTCTGTCAGAAGACGGTCAAAATGGAGGATGGATCAACAAAGATAATTTGGAAGACTGTCAGAAAATATCTCTGGATCCGCCACTGATTGATCAGCATCTAAATGGGCCCTTAGTCTTTGCAGTTAAAATGATATCTTGGATTGTGCTCCAAGAAGTAAACTACCATATATTTACTTCCAGAAAAAATATATATATATAGCACAGAAAGAAAGCAGGAAATATTCGTTCAAATATCATTTTTTGGGAATGAAATGAAACAATGCCCTTTGGTATTTCTCTATTTAAAAATTATACTGTTTGAAACTATATGGTAGAACATGGTCAGGTTGTATGGCAAAATTTGGATATCTTTAAACGGAGCATCATAATTAAGGCACATGTCTCCTAAGCAAAGAACGGAAAATCACAAAATGGCACCGTATTGCAACCTAGTAGTCAGCCATGCTAAAATTTCATGATTATGTCTTATGTAGTTGCAGAATTAAGTCAGAAACAGATTACTATCTCATGCCAATTTTTGTAGCTGCTAAATTATAATAAAAGCATGGCCACCCTGAGTGCATAGAAGTCAAAGGTCTCGGGTTGAGACTGCAACATTAGTTGCAAATGGAAGTTCCAGTATCAGAGTTTTCGAAGCAATCATTCTAATTCTACTGAATGACTCACAAAATTCACTCATACATTAATAATTTAACTGAAAAAAACCTTACCCGAATGTTAAGTATGCTGGCAGGAGGTGAATATAAACTGATGTCATTTTATCTAAGCTATGGAAAACCAATGCATTTCTGAACATAAGTGCTCCAAATACTAATGGGCCATTTGCAATAGAAAACACAAGAAGGAAAAAACTGTCATTAGCAGGAGCAGCCCTGAAAAGAAAGCATGAAACATCAATGACAATGAACAAAGATTGCCAGACATAAATAATCGATGCAATTGATATGTAGTAAAGGTTTGCTACAGTATTTCTTCTTAGTCTCAAAGTTTTCTTTAAAACAATGGGGATAACTCATTGTAGAACTCTATTTCATATCAAGTAGGCATTTACAAGAAATGTTTATCCAGGTCTTCAAGTTGTTAAAGAGTTCTTTCTACAGCCTTCAATCTCTTAAAACCATTCACCTCTACATAGGTCAGTAAGGATAAATGAAACAGTCTTGAACTACCTTAACATACTTTGACTGACCTCATTAAGATAATGTTTCAAAGACATAATATCCTTCATAATATGTTAGGTAGGTTCTAAAATAACTATCATGCTTCTAATATAGGTAATTTGACTACAATCTGTACCCTTTATTGGGATAAGATAGATTAAAAGGATTTTCCTTCTTTACCACATGTACACATAGCATAATGTGTTTCCTAGGTAGCAGAAATCCAGCATGAACAGCTGCCACTTCAATTTCCTGAAAAACAACATTATCAGGGTACAATCACTGTGCATTATTCATGTGACCTTACATGACTTCTGTCTCACATTTTTGAATTGAACTGAAAACAGATACATCAAGTGACTTTAGAAGCTAAGAAGGCACTCCACTCTTTTATAAATTTTATACAAGTATAAAATACACTGCATGATATTATTACAGTAGTAAATGCACTGCATGTAGTATAATTAACTTTTTCCATACATAGTAAAATAATGAATAGTAAGAAATTATATGAATAAAACTACAGTTCATATTCTATCCAACTGAATCATAAAGATACCCAAAAATGATACATACCAGTATAAGATTATTCTAATCAAAATTAAAATAGGCGCACTGACAGCATAGTAATAAGGCAGCACCCACTGGATTGTGATTACAGCATGAGCCAAGAAGAAAACTGTTGCAACTGATATGACATATATCAGCTTCTCTACAACATTCTTCTTTTTGGCAACCTGAAATGTTGTTAAATTACTTTTATAGCATCTTACTCTGGTAAAAGAAAAGGGTGGAATGACTAAATATCGGGCAATACATCTAAATCCACCTTGCCAGCTGTAGGTATATTAGGCATCATATATAACAACAAAGTATAAAGTGGATAAAGCATATGAGTGACCTTTTAACTGTAAAAAGTTTATTCCCATACCTCTACAATACCAGTAGGACCCTTAACTTCGGTTCTGCCTTCCTTTATTTGACCTAGTTCTATTGATGATTTTTGAATGCTTGGAATGTCCTTATCCATAAAAATTGTTTCTCCATTTTGGTTGTCCTCACTGAAACACAAGCAGGTACTGGTACTAGTTCATGAAAATGCTATTAAAAAGTTTTAAACTTATATTACAAATTCAATCCAAAAATTCCTCTCTGCCATTTGGTAGACTAAGAATTATATATCAAGTGTTAGAATTATAACAATTATTATCTGTCAGCAGGCAGTTTAAATATAAATATAATGAAAAACATCAATGAACATTGCATTACTATCAGATAAAAAGTGACATTAATACAAAATCCAATAATACACTGAACTAAGTGTGAATGGTATTTATATAAAATTAAATTGTAAGCTGCTATAATTTTTGAATACAAATTTATCAGTTAAAAGTTTGTTTTTTTTCTAAATAGCATGTCTTTTTGAGAAAAAACCTGCTTGAGATTCAAAACAGTTAAACGGGGCACTACTCCATATGCTCAGGTTCCTCTCAAGCTGGTAGAATAAGAATGAGTAGGATACAGTTGCTTGCCACATGTTATTTTGAATTTTTAATCTTTTAAATGAGTTATGCACAATGTAATGATTGCTTTTACTGTATCCCATAAATGTTATTAGCCATTCTAAATGTTTTATTTCTAATCATTTTTAAAAAATCTAACTTAATACATAATGATTGCCTGGTGTAGCTAAATAAGAATTAATAGTACACCAGTAGACATGCACAACTTACTACATTGAATTGCCTGAAATTTCAAACTGTTACCATGTTGTTAGCCTTAGACATATGTGAAATATCAGACAATTTAGCAAATCATTGGCAGTTGCTGTCCTTTTATACAAACAAAGGGTTTCTATCAGTTCACACATCAGTTTAAATACTATGATCACTGACATACTGGGAAGCACAAGGCTATACATGGGGCTACCCACGGCACATGTATTTGAGGCCTTAAGATTACCTGCGGTAAGTACCTTTATAGTAGGGGTGACGATTGTAGGTGGTGCTAGTTGTCCGTTTTTCCAACTATTGCATTCAGGAACTTACTGACCTTTCTACCACAGAATGTTATATGGCCTTTCCTGCGTGTCATGCGAGGTCGACCAAATACCGAAGCAAAATTGGAGTGTAGATCTAACAAACCTACCTTTCTGTTGTTGTCTTCGTATGCATTGTTGCTCCAAAAAAAGTATTGAAAAGAGAAAAATCCTCATATTAAAAATAAGTCAGATTTTGAGATGATTGAACGTTGTTATTTTATAGCCCTTATGGATCATATAAGCGCAAAGTTTTGTCTTTCACCACTTTTCTCATCACTAAGACGTCCATCTTTAAACATATGCCTCGTTCTCAATTTGAAGGGACATGATTGGCGAAGGAAGTTCCTCGCGTTGATTCCCGCGAGATTTCTAACTAGTACATTTACAAAATAATATAGAATAGAATGGAGGTTGTGCTGTGTGATGGACATCGTAAGTAAAATCAGCGGTAAATGCAAATAAGACTTGTTAAAATGTGTTTGTTTTTGTAAACAGCGAGTTTGTAACCGTAAGTTGCTTAATGTACATATAAATTGTGGATGTGAGTATTAAAATGGCGAAATCTGTTACCATTGAAGTGAGTGAAAAATGAAAATGATTGGGACTTTCCCGGTAACTTTCGTTCGTTGCAACTGATTGTGGTTGTATGATATCAAACTTAATTAATGTTTTTGAAGCCCCATAGCACAATAAGAAATCCATCAAAGAACAAAATATTTGTTTGTCGGTAACCCACATCCCTGCTGCTTCTGATATGGTAAATGAACATTCAGATATAATCCAGATCCTATTATTAGTTCTCTAGTCATTTTCCGCTTTCACCATTTTCCTGTAATATAAGGGGCTGTGCATGTATCACTTGCAGGTTAGATTCATTGGCAAAACTTAATAGCAGGCTTGATCATTGTGGTTCTTTTCATTTGTTTTCACTTTTGTACCATGCAAAAACAGTATATTTATGCAGTTACAGATAGCCAGACAATTGCCCTCCTGATTATTCCTCCCCCTTCCCACCCCATATAATTCTCAACAAAACAATCCCGCTCCATACAATCCCCCCCCCCCAAGACAGCCACCCTTCCCACATAAGAACATCCACTTTTTTATTTATCTATTAGAGGCATTTCTACATTCCACACATATATATATATATATATGGGGGGGGGGGATTGTATGGAGCAATTGAAACCAGACCATTTCTTTTAAAGATTTGCATAAAAAAAAAGAAAGGAAACAAAGAAAAAATTTACAGAAACCATGTCTTCCTGTTGTTTCAGAAGAAATTTTTTGTTTGCAAGTTTTGCAGTACCAGTAATATATATTACTGAATATAAAAAGACAGAAAATGTAATAAAAACTTAAGTATAGGCCATGAAGTACTTAATTCAGGAAGCTTACTTACTGGCATAAACAGCCCTAAAAGGTAACCTTATATGTTACAGATGCAAAATTTGTTCAGTTTTCATTATATGTTATTTTTAAGCAAACAAATACTACCATTTTACCAATTTTCTAGCACGAAATTTCATGCGTTAGCACTCCTGTTGACGATTCTGATATGTATTGTCTGTGTTAACGCATGAAAACAAAGGCCTCAAAAAGTTAGAAATGAAAACCGGAATGCGCAGTAGGTTACTGGCCCTCGTGTCATGACTTGAGTACATTTGGCCTGGTTTTCGTCTGTTTATAGCGGGTGTATGATTTTACAATGGTCAAACTGGTAGATAGACAGATGGAGTTAAAGAAAGTGATACTCTGTTGATGGGAAAACTGGTTGGCTTCACAGTAATGTGCGTGTTGAGGAGATGAGATGTAAAATAAAAATTTGAGAGCTGCCGCACCGCGGCTGGTTCGGCAACCGGTTTTCATTTCCAACTTTTTGAGGCCTTTAAGTTCCAAATGACTGGCCTGTCACTAAGACCGCCATGTCTTCCTGTTGTTTCAGAAGAAATTTTTTGTTTGCACATTTTGCAGTACCAGTAAATTTTCACATTTCTAAAACTTGACTGCTTCTCAGTATCAGGTAAACACATTTTATTTGTTTATTTTTTTTATTTATTTATTGTTTATTGAAAATGTAAAATTATGTTGTTGATCAATAAATAAAACCAGCATATTCCTTTTTTTTTTTTCAAGAAAAACCATGTTTTGTAAAAACTGGCACAAAGGGTGGGCCCAACCAAGGCAGAAGCTATTTCATTTGCTCCCAGGCAAACTCACAATGCGGATTTGTGAAAGATGCCAGGTAATTTTTTGTCTATAGTCATCAATGAAATTGATTTTTGAATAATTGAAAGTGATTGGAACATCCTATATCATTCATTTTTATATTTGTTAAGTTGTAATAATTGTAGTGTATAGCTGGTCAACTCTAAGACCAAAAGTATAATTGGCCAATATTGGTAGTAGCCTTGTGTTTTGATGATAGCAGTAAAAGGGATAATTTCTTTTAGATTACAACCATTGCATTGTTTCAAACACCCTGAACATGTGGTTGAGCTTCAAGCTGTTATGCAAAGCAAGTCCACTAGTGAGAAAAGGTAGGATATGAAGAATTTCACAATAATTTAAAAAAACTGCATGATCACACATTTTAGCAATAATATTATTTAAAATTTTCTTATTATTTTCTTGCATTAAAACTCAAATTCTTGTGGAAAACTTATGATGTATTACATTTGTATTGTTTTCAGACATTTCTTTCGATGCAATATCGGTCGTCATGCTAAGAAGAATTGGTGTGGAGCCAAGGTTATAGAAAATCAGGTTAGTACCACTCAATTTCTTAATGTCATTTTGTTATCTGTTTTAATTGGACCAAGAATTGAACAATATGTGACAAGAAAATGAATAGAAATCTATTTTATGATTGCAGTATGTACAATTATTTATTCTATCCTGCCACCTGGCCATAATCTTTCTCTCCTGACAATGCAAGTCTTTATTGAAGTCGGTGATTTTGTATATATCTGCTTTTTAAGGTATGCACAAGGGAAAATCAGGGAGCTATAGTTAGACCAATAAAATCTGGACAGGTTTGTAGTTTTTATATTTCGATATACAGTTCATCGTAGAGGGAATTAATCTAAAATTCAGATGAAATGGTCGTATGTGAAGTGTTTGCCAAAATGTTAAAGGGACTAACAAATGTTTCTCCCTTTTTTAATCTATCATTGAATTTCAGAAAGATTATTCTACCAAATGAAATTTTTAAACAGTATTGCTTGTAAAATGCAGTTTTTAAGTAAATTTGTAAAGCAGTATAATAAGACCCCAGTTTCCTGCCACAAGTTCACTTTTCTACACAATTTCATCTTTGAAAGAAATGTTATGTTTTTCTACAGCAAGCTTCAAGTGTGGTCCCATTACAAGATCACAACCAGCCTAGATCAAGTCATACCCTTGACAAATATCACAATCAACCTGCAACTAAAGAATTTAAAAATCCTACATCAAGACCTTACAAACCATTGGCAGTCCCACAAGATGATGATGATGCTGATGATGATGATGATGATTGCGTGATTGTAGATGTAAAACCACCAGATTCCAAACCTTTCCATGCTGGTGCTAGTATTAATGCTCCCTTGCAGTCGACTTTGATAGATAGGAAGCAGACGGAAAGTACTCTTACTTGTTTTCAAAGGTTTCAGCAACCTTCAGCAACAAATGTTGAGAAGTTGACAGAGTCTTTGATGCAGACAAGCCTTAAAGATAGAGTTCAGTCTAGGTTGACTGGGTCCTCTGGATCTGAATCTGACAACAGTGCTGACACCTACCCTTCTGTTGCTCGGGCACAAGTCAAAAGCTCAGAGTCAGGTTCTGACAGCAGTGTGGACAGTTCCCCCTCTGAACACAGGACAACAGAGCCAGAATCACAGCAGTGTGTTGCTGTAAATCCCCAAGGTGCTCGTCCTAAAGATTATAAAGGGGCCACAAAGGCACAGTTGCAATCTGTAGTTAAGTTGGATGTTTCCCAACTGAATAGGGATATTGCATTAAGGAATGGCCTCGTCAAGAAATTGGAGCGACAGCAGGTAAAAGTTATTTTCATGGACAATCCGACATTCTGTTTTAAATGTATAATGTGCATCAACAAATTGTCTTGTGGTAAGTCTAGTTGTTGCTATATGTTAAGAAAAGAGATTACCGGGTGGGTGCCCACCTCATTTACATAATTCAATAAAGATTGTGCATGTGCTGAATAATTTTAACATATAATTCCTGTTTCAGGAAATCTTTAAAAAGTTTGAATCCACTTTGCCTGATAGCGGCCATAAATTGAAACAACAAATAGGTGAATTGGAAAGAATGATACAGGCTGCTGATTTAAGAATTGATAACCAGAAGAAGCAATTGCCAAAAGAAGGGTCTACAGGTTAGTTAGAACAATTTTTTATGGTACATATATAATAAATTTACAAGTAGGTAACATGTTGAGTCAAAAAATTGATCATGTGACATTTACACCAAGATTTCTGTCCAACAGATAGCTGTCCTCAAGAATTTATTATTCATATCATTTCAATTGAAATGAACTGTCCACCAAATATAGACAATGTATCCAATTTTGCAAAAGCAAACATAGCATCAATATGCAAACTTAAGATAGGTAAAGCGTGGTTTCATTTGATAATTGAAGCTTGATTTTATCTTTGCAGATCAACCTCCTCCTTCCCAGCAGCTTTTTACAACAATCCCAGCAAAGAATTATAGTAACAAGAATCCAGATGGATTAAGGCAGACTCAGATTCTCAACCATGTTGTGCAGCTTCCCCAGCATGCATTTCAACAGTTGTATGCAGGTATTTCTTAAGATTTACATATATTCTTATTCTGAAGATGAAATGCGATAAGTGTTATGTTGTATAGGTCATTTTAAAATGGAAATGAGGATTGATTTAAAAAGAAAACTCCAGAAAACTCATTTTTATCCAAAAAATATGTTAAAAGCAACTGGATTTGCAATAAGATCTCTGTACCTTTCATTAAGAACCATTTAACTACAAAATAAAAATTTGATTTATTGTTAAACATAATCACTAGCAAATCCCCAGGCAGTCATCTGGTATGCTTAATCAGAAAAAAAAGTATAATTACAAAATGAGATACTGAATGAATTTCATACTAAATCCCCAGCAAATCCACAAGCAATGACATTATACCAGGGCCGCATGACAGCCTCAAAGATGCGTCAGGTGGGAGCTGTTACAGCTGAGGCAATTGAGACTATACACAGGTAAAGACTATACACAGGTAACATACAAGAAACTCACTCATACCATAAGGGAGTTGGTTTTGGGGGATAGAACAATTTTTTATAAATTGAAAAATAGTATTTTTTAAATAATTTCCACTTTGCTATGATAGTTTATCATAGAAAGCATGTTTTATGAAGTGTTTTTCTATATTTTTCTCTGAAAATTATATTAGATATATTTTGCATATTGATTTATTTATTTATTTATTTGTTAATTTGATGCTACATTTGAAGTACATTTTTTTAATTATCTTTAGGCAATTGGAGACTTGTCCTCTAGATAGAGCAGAGTTAGCAGACCCTAATGGTCTGACAGTGACTTTGATGCCACACCAGAGACAAGCCCTGGCTTGGCTGACATGGAGGGAGAAACAACATCCACCAGGAGGAATTCTAGGTTACATCACTTGCCCTCAAGCACACACACACATTTCCTAAAGGAAACTTTATAATACAAATTAATCCTGTTCACTGAATTTAGGAAGCAGGCCCCGTATGCACAAAAAATCCTTATCTTAAGTGAAAAATTCTCCTTAACTTCATAAGAAAATTCTTAGCTGAGGAAACCCCTTAAGTGGTATGCACAAAGTACCTTAAGAATTCCCTAAGCCAAGAATTTTCTCAAATAATAGGAATTTAATCAACTCTGTAGGATTTCTCTTATGTGTTGAGCTATGTTTAGCCTGTGCATTGACCAATAGAATTACCTGTTACAATAGCTCACACTGGGGAATTCCTGGGGAATCCATGTTTGAAGGAATCCTTTACTTGGATATGATAGGCCTATCAGTTATTATTAGAATTTAGAAGAGTTGAGATATCAATCGTGTAGGCCAAGAAGTTGTAACTTCTTGTGTAGGCCTAGTATTCTTCATACTCTGACAGAAAAAGAGGCATGTCATCCAATCCCCAGACCCAACACTAATAATAATAATCGAGTGACATAATTACATTTTAATAAAAAGGTTTTATATCTATTGGCTGATACATGTGCACCCATCTCCCCTATCGGCAATAATTCTGTAAAAAGGCCCCATAAAAAATATTAGTTTACCATCATTGTCACCTACAAGAAGTGATTCAGTAGGGCGTATTTTTTGCTCATACAAAAACACATTGAATTTAACCAACGATGCCCTCCGGACCGTCATTACATACACTAAAACATGGAACGTGCCATGAGCAAAGCTAGTAGTAACATAAATTGCAGTGAGAGGCACTCCTAGTATAGGGAGAGTGTTTTTGTGCATGAGGTGCACATTTGATGGGGAAAATTTACATTTTAATTTTTTTATGTGAGCAGAAAAAGTAATGCCGCCGGGGATGATAAAGTAACATTTTTTCATGGGTCCTAAAAATGAAATAAGACCAGCACGTACTTATTTCATGACTATGGCCATTTACATGTCATCGACTTACATATTTTAAGTGTTATCTGTGATGAAAAATTGTGACATGTAATTCATAATATTAATATTAATTTTAATTATTAATTTCACTACTGACCCCACGTATGCACATATTAAATACCTATGTTAATTGTATAAGCATTGATGCGTGAGATTCCGTGTTATCAGGTGGTTTTCGGGGATTTCATAAGCAACATGCCATAAAAAATGCCCACTCAAAATTTTTCACTTTAGATATCCCTTAACAGAACGACAAATTACAAATGTAACTGCCAGAAGATCCGTAATGAAAAGTATCCCCGCTCTATCAAAATGAAATCGCTGGTAAATCTCATGATCTGGGTAAAAATCCAAAGGATTTTCGCGGTCCCGAAATATTCTTGGTCTTGGGACTGCCCTTTACAGTTCATCCACTTCTTCACGATAAACAGCAATAACCCAGCAGGCATAGTTGCGTTGGATCAACATTGAAAACAGGATGATACATTGAATTGCCATTGATCTACCTTAATTCAACGTTAAATCAACGTTGATCCAGCCACGTCGAAACACCGTCATAATGTGACGTTGACTCAACGTTGTATTTTGGTCATTGACACAACCTTGCAGACATGGATTATATTTTAAAATATTAATTGTTGAAAACGTGATACTTTGTTTATCAATACTGTAACTAACTTTATCAAAATAATCAAAAAAGTGTTAAAAGTAAAAGTGACAGTTGTTTTGTGTCTTTAGTGAACTAGTGAATTTTCTTAACTTGTTATTCAGAAATACATTCCAATAAACTGAATTCCTTGCAAGGTCAGCTAACACTAGGATGAATAAGTTGCTGTAAATGTGATGGAGTGAATTAATAATGTTAACAGTTCTTGGTAACCTGTTATACATAGAGATGTTGAGGTGACTGTGACTTTGTTACATATATATATATATACTTTTATACCCTACCCTCAGGTCATTTCAATGTCTTTTCATGCAAGAATGTTGTCTAACAACTGGGGTTGATACAATGTTGTTATCTGACGTTGATACAACGTTTTTATCTGAGGTTGAGTCAACTTTCAAATCCAATGTTTATCCAACGTCTTATCAACATTATGGTTCAACGTTGTTTCAATGTTAAAACAACATATTTTGCCCGCTGGGAATAAGAGCCATAGAGAAATAATGTTGCTGCACAGCTTTGACTAGCACAAATGTATGCCACTGTGTTGTACAGTCACTGAATCTAAGGACAAAATTTCCACTTAAGAGACCCAATGAGGTACCTTAAAGTTAAGGAGATATTTGGGGAAATTCTCATCTTAAGATGCTTTATGCATACCACTTAT
>NW_019774736.1:591804-698314 GCF_001039355.2 Lingula anatina | reverse complement strand
AAAAAATATTAGTTTACCATCATTGTCACCTACAAGAAGTGATTCAGTAGGGCGTATTTTTTGCTCATACAAAAACACATTGAATTTAACCAACGATGCCCTCCGGACCGTCATTACATACACTAAAACATGGAACGTGCCATGAGCAAAGCTAGTAGTAACATAAATTGCAGTGAGAGGCACTCCTAGTATAGGGAGAGTGTTTTTGTGCATGAGGTGCACATTTGATGGGGAAAATTTACATTTTAATTTTTTTATGTGAGCAGAAAAAGTAATGCCGCCGGGGATGATAAAGTAACATTTTTTCATGGGCCCTAAAAATGAAATAAGACCAGCACGTACTTATTTCATGACTATGGCCATTTACATGTCATCGACTTACATATTTTAAGTGTTATCTGTGATGAAAAATTGTGACATGTAATTCATAATATTAATATTAATTTTAATTATTAATTTCACTACTGACCCCTCGTATGCACATATTAAATACCTATGTTAATTGTATAAGCATTGATGCGTGAGATTCCGTGTTATCAGGTGGTTTTCGGGGATTTCATAAGCAACATGCCATAAAAAATGCCCATTCAAAATTTTTCACTTTAGATATCCCTTAACAGAACGACAAATTACAAATGTAACTGCCAGAAGATCCGTAATGAAAAGTATCCCCGCTCTATCAAAATGAAATCGCTGGTAAATCTCATGATCTGGGTAAAAATCCAAAGGATTTTCGCGGTCCCGAAATATTCTTGGTCTTGCGACTGCCCTTTACAGTTCATCCACTTCTTCACGATAAACAGCAATAACCCAGCAGGCATAGTTGCGTTGGATCAACGTTGAAAACAGGATGATACATTGAATTGCCATTGATCTACCTTAATTCAGCGTTAAATCAACGTTGATCCAGCCACGTCGAAACACCGTCATAATGTGACGTTGACTCAACGTTGTATTTTGGTCATTGACACAACCTTGCAGACATGGATTATATTTTAAAATATTAATTGTTGAAAACGTGATACTTTGTTTATCAATACTGTAACTAACTTTATCAAAATAATCAAAAAAGTGTTAAAAGTAAAAGTGACAGTTGTTTTGTGTCTTTAGTGAACTAGTGAATTTTCTTAACTTGTTATTCAGAAATACATTCCAATAAACTGAATTCCTTGCAAGGTCAGCTAACACTAGGATGAATAAGTTGCTGTAAATGTGATGGAGTGAATTAATAATGTTAACAGTTCTTGGTAACCTGTTATACATAGAGATGTTGAGGTGACTGTGACTTTGTTACATATATATATATATACTTTTATACCCTACCCTCAGGTCATTTCAATGTCTTTTCATGCAAGAATGTTGTCTAACAACTGGGGTTGATACAATGTTGTTATCTGACGTTGATACAACGTTTTTATCTGAGGTTGAGTCAACTTTCAAATCCAATGTTTATCCAACGTCTTATCAACATTATGGTTCAACGTTGTTTCAATGTTAAAACAACATATTTTGCCCGCTGGGAATAAGAGCCATAGAGAAATAATGTTGCTGCACAGCTTTGACTAGCACAAATGTATGCCACTGTGTTGTACAGTCACTGAATCTAAGGACAAAATTTCCACTTAAGAGACCCAATGAGGTACCTTAAAGTTAAGGAGATATTTGGGGAAATTCTCATCTTAAGATGCTTTATGCATACCACTTATGTTAAGGATGATCACTTTTGGAAATTCTTAGGGAAATTCTTTAAAAAATACACTTAAGATGTTTTGTGCATACAGGGCCAGATGCCTAATTGCAATCCCCCTTCTGTAATCTCTCCCTTATCTGGGCCATCATTCCACATGTTCATCTCCTAAAGGGGGTGGGGGTGGGTAGAACTGACATATTGGATAGCAGGAGGTTGTAATGGGGTCTTGGGGTAGTGATTAAAGAAATTTTTGTTAAACTGGGATGCAGTTACATTTTGTAAATTAATCTTTGTTGTTATTATAAGTGTTACAGTATCTACAATAGTGACACAGGGTTTCCTGTTTCATTGAAGTATTATTATATAATGTAACCAACATTTAATGAGTATACTGTCATTTGTGGTTATTTTTTAATTTTATAACCTTACACTATTTAATAAGGTATGTATTATTTAAGTTTTTTGTTTATAGTTGTCTGAGAAATGAACTCAGTCATACCTGCAATTTAGGTAAAAGTGGCAATAATGTGGTATCTTTCCGGTAACAGTTTGGTATTGTGTTTTTGTTTCAGCTGATGATATGGGTCTGGGCAAGACTTTGACTATGATATCCCTTGTGCTAAAACAGAATCAGAGTCGTGTGACTGGAACTGATGAGGAAAAATCTGAGTGGCTCAGCAAGGACAAGCAAAAGGAAAAATGTGAAGATCTAATTTTATTATATCCAAATTACCCAGTAAAAAAGAGAATTGGCAAATTTCTGTTGAATTATGAATCACCCTTTCCCCTAGCAATAACACATTTGAAGCAATAAAACAAGTATCAATGTCATTAAAGAATAAATCTTCACTTCTAGTGAGTTCATCTATCATCAAGAGCCATGCTACACTCATTGTATGCCCTGCTTCCCTGGTCCACCAGTGGCACAGAGAGATTGAAAACCGCTGCAGGCCTGGACTTTTGAATGTGATCCTATATCATGGTCCCAATAGAGAAGCCAGTGTGATCAGGTGAGGACTGCTCAATGTTTCTATTAAAACCAATGAAACCACTTGGGGATATTTTTTCTGAAACTGATTTTATAGCTTTTTACATTCACTCCATTGTCTTTCAAATATTTTTATTGAAAAAATGAAAACTCGGCTGCAATTTTTTTCCTTTTATGATACATTATTGGGCCTATGGCATATATGCCAACAGGTAAATGGGAAAAATGTGGCTAGTTCATCTTATATATGTTTCCATTAAATTAAATATTAAAAGTGTTTTAAAATCATACCTGTATCTTTTAAATGATTGTATTGCGAAAAAGGGCAACTCAAGACAAATAGATGGGTATTTTATTGTATGCCGTTATTATGAGGGTTTTTTTTATTATTATCCATTAATGGGTATATGGCAAACAAGCCAATGATGAAATGCAGAAATAGTAGTGTTCCAAAGCTCAATTTACCTTCAGGCTGGCCAAGGCAGACATTGTGCTGACCACCTACAGCATAGTAAGCAGAGAAGTGGGGATCCCTGAGGACATGAAGAATGATAAAGCAGCCCAAGAAAGTGCTGTGGTGGATGATAAGGTAACTGGCTCATGCTGCTAGGTAGAGCAGTTCTCATTATCTTTGCTTAAATTAGAAACAGGCGTCTAAATCTAAATTGATGGCCTCTGGTTAACTAATTGTTACAGACCTCATGGGGTTGAGATCATGTGTTGTTGTATTTCATCTACAATGGAAAACAGTCCCTGATGCTTAACAGATTCTTGTTCTAAGATTTTTTTAAACTGTGGCATCCATTGTGGTGGATTGATAAATAAGCACCTTCAAGGCTTTTAATCATTGCTGAATGAGCAAATTTAGGTATTGTTATGCATATCAAATTCCCATGTTTACGAGGGGAGGGGGGGATTCCAGTGTTTGCTAGATGGCCATTGGTAATGTAGATTATCAATAAGTCCAGTTGTTATCATTATGTTCTCAATAAAATTTGTTTTTTTAACATTTACGTATTTTAACAATCCCAGATTGAAGATCCCACTAAACAATCTAATCTGCTACGTATTGGCTGGGAAAGGCTCATATTAGATGAGGGGCACAACATCAAGAATCATAAGAGTTTGACAGCAATGTCTGTCTGCAGACTGCGGGCGGGGTCACGGTGGGCTCTCACAGGAACTCCCATTCAGAATGACCTGCTTGATATGTATTCCTTGATCAGGTAGTGTAGAGTGTTGTTTGTTGAAAAAAAAATGGAATTAAAGAATTGAAATGTGGTTGGTAGCTATCTTTTCTACACTTTTTATACATGGACTTAAGTTTTTGTGGATCGCATAAATTGTTGATCAAGATGTGACTTATTAGCACTAAACAATTCATTTTTTTTTTTCATCTAGGAATAGTTTTATTTTGAGACAATAACAATGAACACATTCCCTAATGAAGTAAATTTAATTTCTTAGGTTTCTAAGATGCTCTCCATTTGATGAACTGAAAGTATGGAAGAGGCAGGTGGCAGACAACAAGACTGGTAAAGTATATCTTCAGTTTTAGACAAAGATTTTTTTTAACTTCTTTTTCTGGTTTTTCAAAACTGCTCGATTGATAAAAAGAATTTTATTTTGTTTGTAATTCTGTTACTTTTTTCCAGCCCATGGTACAAAGAGACTGAATACTCTGGTGAAAAGTTTGCTGCTAAGGAGGACCAAGGGGCAGACTGGCAAAGAGGGGAAACCTTTGGTAAAGATAGACACCAGTTTTACTGTAGTATATTGTCATATCTCTTATAATGTCTGTAAAGTAATGAGTTAATCTTTTGACAAGGAGAAAAAAATAGGAGGAACTATTCATAGAAAATATTTAAATGTATTAAATCTTTCTTAGATTTTGGTGACTTTGAAGGTGTCACTTTCAGGTGTCACTGCCTGATAAGATGTCCTTCACTCATGAGCTTAATCTCAGCAAAGAAGAAAGAACTGTGTATGACAAAGTTTTTGCTGAATCCAGGTAAGTGTGAAAGATGAGACTTTTACTTGGGGACTATCAACTTGTATCATAAACAATGCGAGGTGTTGTGGCCGATTTTCTTTTCTCCTTCAGAATTCAATGAAATGTGGTTTATGGCAACTTGGAATTTATGTTCTTCTCATGTGGCTGTTGGGAATGAAAATTAATTCAAATGTGGGGCATACCTATTGTGCTAAAATGCATTAAAAATTTAATTTTACACACATGGCCATCTAGGTGGACATTATTTTAGATTTAATTGTTTTCCTTTCCCAGGGCCACTTTGATCAAGTACCTTCAGAGGCAGGAAGAAAAGGAGTCCATTTGGGGTGGTGAACAGAGAATGTCCAATACTGGTCATGCAGTTGTTGGGAGTAAAAGTAGTCCTGGTGGTGGCGGTACAGTGGACAGCAAACCCCCAGGGGCAGGGCAGATGCTCTTACTGCTTCTCAGACTAAGGCAGTGCTGTAGCCATCTAAGTCTACTGAAAAATGTGAGAAATTGAATCATAATTTAATTCATAGTTGGATAGATTATATCTGAATAATGCTTAGATGATGGGTTTAGGTCTTTGTTTATATTCAGATGGGGTGAACTGTTTTCCTCTTCCATGATATTGTTAGTTTCAAGTTAGTTTCAGATTCAAGTTTATTGCCCTGATTACATTGGTATACTTTTAAAGGATCTTGCCGTAAATGTGTTCTTTTGATCTAAGATGGAGTGTTTGCATCTCATACTTGCCCCACCTCTGCAGGTTGTAGACCAAGAAGATGCAGCATCTGAAGGAATAGAACTTACCCTAGAACAGCAGATGCAAGCTATGGCATTGGTTGATGAAAAGACCAAAGAACCTGATGTCAGTAAATCCTCGGATGTCTTTGAAACTTCCTCCCTGAGTACAAAGGTATGTTTCACAAATCTGTATTGATCATAGCTTTAACCACTTTATGTAACTGTTTGATACAGGAGGCTTTGTTAATGATAATAAGAAATTAACACATGTTCATGTCAGCACTGTTGACATGTAATATGTAAGATGTTGGCCCAAAATAAAACCTTTAACTAAAAACAACAGTATAAATAATTGGATGTTAAATTAGACAGGTTACAAACATGATTAAGATACTGACAGAATAAAAGTACTGGATAAATTTAAATATCACTTCAGGTTGAAATTTAACATTCAAGACTTAGACAGGCAGGGTAATCATTACTTCTTGCCCTAGTATAGCAGGGCAGATATGTCCCATCATTTCATTTTCCTGAAATTGTCTTACAATTGTCTTTTTTTTCATCTGGAAATGGTTTGTTAAATGCTAGGTCCAGTGCCTGTGAATTAACTCCAATTAGAGGGCATATTAATTTACTTCTAACTGATACCTGTCACATCAATCAGTGAACCATGATAAGAGATTATTATAATAATAAGAATTAAAAATAAAAGAAAAAACATGACTGAGTGGGAATTAAAACCACTCTGCTGTGTTTATCAGCCAAGGATTTTACCACTCGCCCAGCAATTCTGCTATCTTATGTAGTGTTATTGACAATATATGATTCCTGTCACACATGACGAAGCTTTATGGAAATTGCCGAAGGCTAGAAAATGCCTTCAAAATTTAATTTTAACCGTTATAATCAAATTCAAACTATGGCCACTATCTTCCCACTGCCCTAAGGTATTGCTAACACCTCTCAGTTGTCAACAGAATGTTGTAGTTTGGGAGAAAAATGTAAAAATGAGACATCACCTGATCTCCTTTTACCATATAGATACTTATTATCCTCATACTAACCAAAATTATTAATAGCACAGAAATACTACTTATTTTTGAAAACCAGTAAGATTAGATGATTTTTCTGATATATTTTTTTCTTATGCACATACTTCCATTTTCTAGGTGTGAGTTTATATTCCCATGGTTATTAAGCCCAGCATTTTTCACATTTGCTGATGATCCACAATTTCAGTGAAACATTGTTAACCATTGTTGAAATTTTGTGAATATTTGTGGTTTGTGTATAGTGAATCACAATTTTTTTGTGTCAGAATTGTCAAAAAGCATATTAATTGCAGTTCATTATCTTCATTAACCAGGTGAATAGGTACTACGCTCCCTATTATCTTCAAAATATGTGGCAGTAGGATATACCCTGAGTTTAACACCTAGCTGGATTGGATAGTTGTGCTCATTTTTACGAAATTTTGCTTGTATACAAATTAGCATTTACTAAATATCAGTATGTATTGTGTGGATATTAACCCTCATCCTGTTTTGCTGTTGTTGAAACAGTTTTGATGTGTGTACATCTGTCCATTTGACAGCATGAACTGCCTTGTGTAGTCAAAAGAGTTTCCCTTAGATGTATGGGATTCAGACAGTAAAAAGCTACATGAATGCCATTTGAACACTGTCCCAGCACAGTGAACCAGTGCAAATCTCTCACCGAAATACCGTTATGTAACACTGCACAGTATGAGGGTTGACAGGGGTCAAAATGTTCAGAAAATCTTACTTTCCCTGCTGGTAAAGCGATTTGAATATTACTTTGAAGTTTCCCTGAAAGAAAATAGATTTCCCAGATTAAAAGCATAAAAAAATCAATTCTCTGATTTTAAAATAGATTGATGTTATTATCAAGGAAAGATACAATGTGAACTTAAGAAATGTATGTTTACTGTTATGAAGTAGTGAATTACTGGAAATCTATGGCGCGACATGTAATGTGATTATTTTATGTTAAAACAATGAATTTTACTGGTAATATGTGAGAAGACAGGTAATGAGATATTTTTGATGTTGGAATCATGAATTTAAGGCAGACTACTAGTTACTGAGCATGTAAATTATGATGGCACCATGGAATAATATAACAATTCAACATATTTCTAGTGCATACAATGATTAATCTGACTTTGAAGATTCAGGAGGGGAGGCTTTTTCCTTACTAGTAGGGCAATTTTTTATTGATAAGAGAGGGGGAAGGTAGTGCATTAAAAAAAAAACTCTAAATTTTCAGAAGTAAAAGGACAGAAATATTAGGCCCTTAATTCTAAAGGCTAGAATATTCTATGCCATAAAGAAGAGAATGAGGTGGGTGCAATTTATTAAAATGATTTAAAATGATTTTCAACAGAAAAGTGAAAAATTTTGCCTGTCTCTATTTGAACCCAAACTGTCCAACAAAACCAATAATTTTTTCCCTATACCTGTCAGTGTACTTTGTAAACTATTACGTATATCAAGAATGTATTACCAAGAATGTAACCCCAAATTGGCCAAAATTGGTTTAAAAAAGTGTGCCCTAAAGTGAATTATTCTCAGATAAAAGGTTTATTATTTCAAACCCGTAAACTCTTGAAGGTTTAATCGTTCATAAAAGTATGATTTAACATCCTTTCAGTGGTGAATTTAAAATGAAACTGAAGTTTGAAAGTGCTCTTGAAATATCTGAAGCTGGGAAAATAACATTTTGACCCCTGGTTGATGGTTGTCAAAAAACGTCAGACAAAGCACCAGTCAACCCCCAACTTAAGATAACCTGAAGACCGCCAATCTTTACAGATTATCTGTATTCTTGTTACTACATGAAAGCTGGGATAATTGTCTAACTCATGTAAGCTTTTAGACCAGAGGGAAAACTCTGGATGTAATGCAAGACCTTTGTAGGAAAACTCAAAACACATTAAACCAAAAAGCATCACCAGGAGTCCACTTCAAACATCTGATCCCCCTGCACATATATAAGATATAATGCAATATTGCACGCCAACATACAGTACATTATTCTTGTAAAAGCTGGCCTTAATTTCATTGCTTATGGTTACACTTCATTGACACTTTGATCAGTCTAGATGGAAACAATTGAACATCTAGAATATCTAGGTTCACTTAGTGATTGAGTTAAGTATTCAAATTGGTCTTGAGGTTTTCAGGTTTATGAAGCCTCAAAGGGAAACGTATCTGTGAAGTATTGAAAGATAGATGCAAACAGAAGCATTATGAATGCAATTAAGTCTGTCATAATTGGTTTAAATTTTCTAAAACAGTGGAGCACATAAAATGAGATTAATTTCTGAGTTTCAGATTTGATTATCAGTTGTCCTTGTGAGGTGTCATTTTCTGTCCACTGTCTATGTACAGCAAGTTCAGATAGTTGTTTCACACACATCTTCATTTTTTAGCTCCCTACATGGGTCTGTTGTGTGTCCTTTTTTTTTTTTTTTTTTTTTTTTCAAAACTCCATCCTTTGTCTTTATGTCATAAAGTTATAAAGCTATAAGTTTAGAAAAGGATGAGTCAGGAGGACTTTACTTGGAACACAGAAGCCTGTGATTAATTTTTACAGGTGACAGATGTCATCTTAGGAAGAACTTGAAATATTTTTAACTTTAGAAAGCGTTGAGCTTGGGACACTTTTTGAACATAATCCTATCATGGGATCTTTAATTAAGTTTGTGAACACCATATTCAAAATTCCATGATTACACAGATTTAGATTTGGTGTGACTTGGAGGAAGTTCATGGACCACTGTGTCCACCTTGATTATTGATGAAAGTGCTAAAATGAAAACAATGTAGTCATAGAAACTTTAGTGACAGAACACAAGAAAAAAGAGCTTTAGTCAGATCAAAGTTTCTTAAAAACTGCGTTCATTTTTATTATTATTTGCACATTTATTATTGTCTCTAAAAAAGCATTGGATGTCCTGGCAATGAGAAAAGCAAATGGCAGTGATTTGAGCTGAAGAATTGAAAGACGGGATTATTATTCAGGAGCCTTAGGATGATTCTGAGACATAAAATTTTGCTATAGATGTGCTTTGTGCACGATGGTAAAAAATCCCATATAAAGTACACTGTAATTTTTATCAGCAATTTAATCAGCTGTTGTTTTATAAAGAGGATTTATGGGTCGCAAAACTTCTGCAATTTAGTAAATGACAGTAAACATATGATTAAGTAAGTCAGTTTGTCAACATTTTCAATCGTGGTAACACTTCTGCAGCCTTATTTTCAATACAAAACAATGGTAAAGGAATTTACCTGATCTTGACTTTCAACTATCCATCACTGTATTATTACCTTTATACATTTTGTTTTTTGCACATTTTCAATGAAAAATTGTGAAAAGGAATTGCTCATAAAAATAGGCAATGGGAAACGGAAATATCTGTATGATATTGGATATCTCATTTGAGCTTAGATTGAATTCGGAGTAGTAGTGGATTGCAAAATTGAACAAGAATGCACATGTATTGATTTCATAATCAGAAAAAATCTGATTCACATGCCATCATTTATCATTTCTTCAAACATTAGCAGTTCAGTTGATACAATTGTTTCCCATTTGGACAGAAGCAGCTCATAAAGACGCCAGTAACCATGTTATTTGCAATGCATATAACTATAGCTATTGACATACTATGTGATCAACCTAATGTGCCATGAAAAGAAGTTTGTGAGATGTATAACCATTTATCATCATTTTCATATATTAGACAAAAGTTTTACAGCTGCAGTTGTAGTAAAATTTTATTAGAGGGATCTTTCAGAAGAGACATAAGACCTCATTTTAGTAGATTTTTATGGCAAAGAACACGTTTGACCTTTTTTCTTTTTTTTTTATGCCAGTTTTGAAAAATGGGGTAAAAATTACATGTGCTTTTACCTATCCCCAGTCAGTGTCATTTTTTTGTCACGACACACTTGATTCTTTGGTAACCCTAGCCTTGATGTGGCAGCAATAGTTCTCCAGCTTACAACATATCAGAGCTTTTGACTCCAGCTATCAACAATTATGTTAGATGATGTACTGTACAGTGCATAGATGAGTGAATACATATGCATTTTGTAAAAAAAAAAAAAAAAAAAAAAAAAAGGAAAAGGAAAGGGTACAATCATGATTGAAAAACATTGTCATTGAATACAACTTCATAATTTCCAACATTAGAAATAGTATTCCTGCTCTGTTCATTTTGGGCCACAGATATATTTTTTTCCTGGGGAAAAATGACATTTTGTGCTTTTATTTACCTAATACCTCTGTGATATTTGGACTGATGACATGATGAGTGCTCATTTAAGGGGAAGTCCTTTTGTGAAATTTGAAGGGTTTGTATTGCCTGCTAGGGCCCCATTGTAGACATTGCACTTAAATATTTTCTATGTTCCATTAGTTGTGAGAGCTCAAATGACTCAGATGCTATTATAAGTTGTATTTGATGTAATGTCTGGTGTTCAAAGATAATATTGCATGAATTTGCTGACACATACTATAAGGTAATTGGTTAAGGGGGAAGACTATAAGGACAGCTTAAATATTCAATTTTAGGATAATCTTTTTTTTTCTTTAATTTTATATACTATTATCATTATTATTATTTTAACTTTATTATTACAAAAGAAAATGGTGGGATTTGATGGATGGTAGGCTTGATATGTAAGTGAATGGGATGACATCCTTGACAAAGTAAAGCAGTGTTTCCTCTCACTTGAAATGCTTTTCAATGCATCAGAGTAATTCAAAGTGTTTGAATACTAGTATTGAATTTTAGAAACAGGAATGCAAAGAACAACCTGTCCACTTAATGCAGGAAAATATTTGAATAACTCAATTGTTCATTCACTTCATCTTCAGGTGATCGATTTCTGAGTCATTGTACCACCAGCTCAGTACTGGCGGTACACATGGTTTTAGTCCTGACCCATCTCGTCAGCTGGCTCCGTCGCCACGTCACCGTTACCACTTCTTCTCCTAGACTATAAGAGCCTGTGTACCCATCTCTAAGCTGTAGATATCATATAATCCCAACGCAATTCATGTAAATTTTGGGCATTTTGGGTATACTGGTCTAGGTGTGGCACTCATCGCAATGCACCCTTGTCCAAAATTTGCAAAATTAAATGTTAAATATCTCCCAAACCAAAGGAATTATGGGGAAAATTACTATAGATGTCTGACCGAAAGTCATGCCCTTGGAGTTGATCTTTGACCTTTATTTCAATGTTAAACTAGCTAAAATTTTCTAAAAAATGGAATGTTTTTGCAAAAAAAAAATTATCTGTGTCGATTTTCAAAAACTACAGAGGCCTTACCTATAATAATATGGGTGGGTGTTACACTTAGGGTCATCTTTTATCTTAGTGAGTTTGGGGTCGATCCATGCATTATCACTGGAGCAACAGCCATTGGATGCTGAAACTGAAAACTATAAATCTGGAACTGTAATTGCTAGAGACCTCTTGTTTGTTGCATTTTTGTGACCCTTATATCTCCATAACTAATAGAGATACACCCATTTTTACTATTGAACTTGAAAGGGTTGTCAAATATTAGCAATTCTTCTGTGACCTTGAATTTGACCTTTGTCCTACTTTTCACCAGGAACCGTACTTCGCAATTTTCCAAGCTTTTATATTTACTATTGAACTTGGATGAGAAGTTTTATATTCATAATCTTACTGCTACCTTGGATTTGACCTTTTACTTATCCATATGATGTTATAAATTTTAATTTTCTACAAAAAAAAAATTGAGAACTTGTTTACTACATTTTGTAAAAGTTGTCAAGTTCAACAGTGGAGGTGGATTCTCTTATTTTTTCCATACGAATGCGCTTACTCCAGCTGGTGGTACAATACCCTGAGGTGGTATCACCTCTCTGATCTTTTGCACATGTTCTTTAAAATGCACCTAGAAATAATCTTACAATTATTTTTAATTTAACTTAAAAATTGTGTTGCTGAAAGGAAGATAAGGTTTGTTTTGATGTATTTTGTTGGCCTATCCCAGCTGACTCAGAGCAATATTTTGAATGGAGTTTCATTTTGAAAATAAGCTATTATGCAAAATGGGATTAATACTGACATCAGGCCAATTCAATTACTTCTTATCTTCTTTGTTTCTGATTAGGCATCAGAATGGAATGACTTTAGGGTTTCTGTAGTAATGTTGCAATATTTAGTATCTATTGTCTTGTGCTACCACCATTCTTGTGAAAGTTGTCTAAGTCAATGTGGGAGTATTCTTACAAAGATCTATGCAATGCCACCGTTAGATAAACTGATGAATTCAATATTTCATAAAGTATCTCTCTGATAGATGGTATTTGTATGCATGGGTAGCAGGATATTGTTGCAGTGTCTGTATTCTTATCTGCTTAGAGAAAATGAGGATTCATTGCTTTAGGCATTAGAAAATGAAGTTGGCTGGCTGAGAAGTCTTATTCTGGCAAAACTGAAATTGATTTGTGTAACATGATGATATATAGTGGAAGGCCCTTTTCACATCAGCTGATATCCTTTCTCTATAAGTATACTCTGAAAAAATTGACAACTTGATAGCCTGATTATTATGTAAGAGAGTCACCTATGGGGAGGCTTTAAGGTTGACAGAGTCAATTAATTAACAGTAGAAAATGAAGTTGTGGAGAACTAGTGAAAGGAAGTAGACCTTTCCTATAGTGTAATTATATGCTTTGACCTCTCAAAGTATACCAGTACCAACTATCACAGTGTAAAAGGGCCTATGGTTAAAGGTACATTTGAACCCAGTTGGAGCGTGGATTCCCAGTAACCCATATAAACCACTTTGCCAAGAATCTTATTCAACTTGAATAAAGTTTATAGGCCAAGAAATAAACCTAATTAGTCACTCGATTAGCCATAAAAGAGATGCGCCTTTTTCAAATTTTCGATTGTTAATTTGACCTACTTATCTAACCTTATCTGCCCTGTTTGTCTATAGCACAGAAAGAAAGCAGAATATACATTCAAATATCATATTTTAGGTAATATGAAACAATGTTTTTGGTATTTTTCTGAGTTATACTTGTATTGTTTGAAACTATTTAGTGGCATTTGGTCAGCTTTTGAGGCAAAAATTGACTTCATATGCATCTTTAATGTCAGACTTGCTGTAGTGTAATCGAATTTCAATGAAAAGATATGCTGACTTTATGTGCAAAACATGCTCAGCAACCAATTATGTGTATAAGTGACTTTATATCAAAATGAAGACTTTAAATATTTTGACTTGTCAGCAGTTAATGATAAAGATTACCACAATGAAAATGTACTGCATTGTCTGTCCATGTCTCTGAAGCAGGAGCAGCAGTGGCAATCAAAACAGAATTATAGAATGGTGTCTATAGTTCTGCTTTCATTACTTTGTTACATACCCTGCATTTACTCTGTTCTGTTAATTAAAAGTAGAAGGCAACAGTGCTTTTTAACTACCCTATATTTAGCAGTGACAGAAATGTCATCTTTTATTCAATTTGTGCAGGATAAACTTCAAACTGTTTCCATGTTGCTTTGATTTCCTGTAACAACAACTGGTAGACCTTAGTTTTGCCATTACAGTATTCTGGGAAATGGCTTAACTACTTGCCTTGAAATATGACACTTGTTTAATGTTGACTTGGTTTGTAGACACATTGATTATTTGTAGGATCTTTTATTTTAAGGATAATATGCCTTTTTTCCAGTATACTGCTGAGAACAAAAGCTTCATCACCACATGCTTCATAACATTTTTATTTTTATAATTTTTTTAATAATTTTTCACTCGGTTGAAATAATACTTTAGCTTGGTCAATCTATTAACATACATATCTCTTTACTCTTTGAACATTTAGATTACTGAACATTATTAATTATTTATTTCAACAATTTAGCTGAAAACTGCTTATTCCTAATTAAAGACTTTTGGCCAGGGGCTTCCAGTAGTCTTTAATAAATTGATTTGTGGTAAAAACTAAAAAAGGTTGCCTCTGGTAATTCATATGAATATAGTCCGTACCAATGGCTTATTCCTAATTGAAGCAGTGGTGACAAAAATTTGAAGGCCATCACCCATTAAAAACTGTGTTCTCCTTTGTTTACACAACATTGCCACTTCATACTTGTTTCCATTATTCTTCAGATTGCAGCTGTAATGGAGAGATTGAGAGAAATACGCAAGTACTCTGAAGGAACCCCCATGAAAAGGTAGTGCCACAAAAAATTTGCTTGTGTAAGGGCGGGAATTTCTCCCCATAATTGGATCATATTTGGTTATTTTTGGTCATTGTCTAACAAACAAAGTATAGTATAAAGAGATAGTATTTAGGATGGCAAACTTGTCTATTCCATTTGAATGTCAAAGTCATCCCCTCTCCACCACCATCAGTTAGTTTGGAGAAGTTTTTATTGGCTACTATACATTACAGTGCTCAGTTTACATATTGCTGAAAGACAATGAAACTTAATAATGTCATTTCTTAACTTTACAGCGTAATAGTGTCTCAGTGGACCAAGGTGTTAGAAATTGTGGCCTACCACCTGAAACAAGCAGGCTACAAATACCACACAATTCAAGGCAATATAACTCCCAAACTCAGAGCAGATGCAGTCGATGACTTTAACACCAACCCTGAGGGCCCTGAGGTAAAAGAAAGGATTTGTAAATTACTTAGATGAAAAGAAAAAGGACTGTTTTGAATTCACATATTTTTAACAGCTGTCTAAAGGCTGTCTTTATTACACAACAGGTTAGCAAGCATCAGTCGAGTGTGCACCTGTTCAGACAGCCTTCAGTATTCTAATTATATATATATATAAGATAAAAATGCTACACACTGGCCACCCACAGTATCTAATCCAATCACCTGGTCCCCCCCTGCTCTCCGCTGAAGTTTATAAGGTTAAGTCCACTTCTAATTATTTACTAAATTTTAGATTTGAAAATGGTATAGTTTGTCTCAAAACTGTTATTAGGATAATTGGGGGTGACTGCAACATTTTAAGCTTTGTTACTGATGTTCAAGGTAATTTTCTAGACAGAAAAATTGCGGTAGGTTGTCCCCATCTTCAAAATTGTCTTGTTGATTACAGTGATGATTATAGGTCACAGACGGAGACATGATTCATTATTGTTCAATAATATCAGGAAAAGAGCAAGATAAATAAATTGTGGAGTGTGGTTTAGAGATGTAAACTAATGATGCTGTTAATGTAATTGTGGTGTGTTTTGATAACAAAAAAAAGCAATTTTGTTTGGTTTGTTATTGTAGGCACTTCAAAGCATCTACTATTAAGTTAATTTTGTTGGATAAAATCGAATTGTGGAATGAACATTTCTTTATTTCAAAAAGAGAAAAGTCAATAAACTTTTGGTTTAAGGATTTGTTTAAACATGGATCTCCATTAAATATAGTTTACGTAGTTGGAATTTGGATGGATTCCCTTCAGTTGAACAGTTTGCTAGTAGATGATTATAAAGGAATCCCTTCTATGAAAACTAGAAAGTGAAAAAATGCAAAAAACCAATTGTTATAGAAATTTTCAAGTGCGTGATGAGTTGATAATTGATGCTACAAGTTTTCTTTAATTTTATTTTTATTTTATTTTATTTATTTATTTATTTATTTATTTATTTATTTATTTTTATTTTATTTTTGTATTTATTTATTTATTTTATTGTTGACAAATCTTTTTCAGTAGCATTCCAGAATGCCTACTTAAATTCCAAAAAGCAGGAAATTGATTTAAATGCTGTGACAGATTTCTAAATGAAAGCTGATATTTTGGTAAAAGTCTCTCAGAGTTGTTCTTAGGGGTAGAACACTGTAATTTAGAAGTGACTCAGGAGAGTAGGTAGTTAAAGCATCATTGGAAGAGCCGAAGTGATATTAAGTGGCTAGAGGGAATGAGCACAATCAATCTTTGGCAATTACCCCCAGTGAGAGCAAACTGTAATGAGTTTTGGATCAGCAACCACACATCTATTGATTTCACTTTACAATTTTTCTATGTAACTATGGAACTGTGTTGTGAACATAATAGTTTTCAAGTTAGAGATTAAACCTCTCTGCACAGGTTTTTGTATGTTTTGAAGTGAAATAATGGGTGTAAAGGTGGTATTTCCCAGTTTGATAATCTACGTTTTACCATTTCTTATAAACAGATTTAATTGATGTAGGTTATTATGTAAGGACATATATTCAAGAGATTTCTCTAAGTCTCAACCTAATGTATTTCTATAGCTGCCGTTATTATTACGAAAAGAATAAGAGGACCAGAAAACTGGTCCATTTTAGGTCAACTATAAGTGAAAACTGAGGACGACACAATCCTGTCACTCCCCAACTGTTGGACTGTTGTCATCAGGTGAAGAAACCAACAGTTAATGAGCCTTGCAGTAGAAAGGTGTGAATACTGTGTAGATTGTATTAGACAAAGAACTGCACACTGCAGCATTGACATGGACATATATAAGTGACAGTGTCACTGACTTTGATTACATTTAACCTTGTAGCTGAATCACACTTCACTGGAATACAGATGTTTTATTTTTGATTTTGGTACCTTAGACCCTTCCATATAGTATTGTGTAGGGAAACTTTTTATGGGTGAAAACTCAAAATGTTCAGTGGTGTATTAAATTAAAAAATTTTGGGTTCAGTGGAATTTCCTAAAAGTTAATTTCTTTGTTATTATAATTAGTATTATGTTTTTATATTAATATTAGGAAAGCTCTATTGTTTAATCTTTTAAATTCCTTATGTTTTCTTTTGAGTAAATATTTTATTGATAATAATTTTTAAGCTATTTATAATGTTCATGGCTGGTAGATATATGTTTGATTATGTATCTTGGTTGAGTGCACTTGACTGAGTAGCTGTAAGCACCAGGCATAAAGATACAGATAAGGTTTTTTTTTTTTTTTTTAAGTAAAAAAAAAACACTTCAGGGACATTTTTGCATAATATAAGAAGGGTCTCTGTAAGAAAAAGTTGAATATGAAAATATAAAAGTGGTGCAAAATGTTTTGTCTAAAATGCTAGAGAAAATTATGTCTTGCTGTCCTGTTCCAACATATGATATCTTTTTCACTCTCTCTACATCCTTGGTTATCCCTCTATCCATCACTTCTATTCAACTACCTTTCTCCATCTTTTTTTCCCTTAATTTCAGTATCATGCTGTTTTATATGGGGTACCAAATGTTTCATCCTGGTTTGCTTTATTGCAGTTTCCTTTCCAGATTCGTTTACAGGACTTTGCTTTATCCTGTTGTTCTCATGTAACTTTGCAGAGAGAATAGGAGAAAATGAACAAATAATTACCACGTCTCTTGAGTCAGCATGAGCTAAGCCATCTGTATAACTTAATCATCTTATAAGTATGATAAATGTTGTTATTGTTGTGATAATCAATTGTTAATCACATAAGTATAGTTTTGCTATTGTTGACCTAGGAACTCAACATGCATACATGAAATAGAGGGTGTGTGATGCCTTAGATAGTGATAAGTGTTCACGATGCATATGGAATTTCCAATCTTGGAAACCAAATTACTGTTTATGACTTGGAGCGCATTACTTATTAATAGTAGATTATAGCTCAGTTAATTTTAGAACTGGTTGTTTATTTTTAATGACAATGTTATGCAATGATAATAATATCATTTTCCCCTCAGATTCTGCTATTAACACTCAAGCCTTTTTATTAAGCCTTGGTGTAGACATCAAGAAACTTCTCTCTTTGGTCATAAATGGAGAAAGAGGAGAAATTTTTACTCTTTTTTTTTTTACTTTGAATATGTGAAAGCTCTGTCATACAGTTCCTAGTATCTTCTGCCAAGAAAGACATACCAGTCTGTTTTTCAGCTGAACATTATGGAAAAGAAATCTCTTAGAATAGTATTGTCATTATTTTTTAGTTATCTCAGAATAAGGCATACACACTAGAGAAAAACCGAAATTGCTCTTTGATGGGTTGTTCATTACCATCATTTCTGTTTTCAACTTCAGTACAAAATATCATCTCCCATACATGTGAACCATACAAATCGTTCAACTTCGGGATACACCCAGCTTTTAATATAACAACAATCAGTGAGGAAATCCTGTCATCTGAGCATGTAAATATTTTGACCCAATTCTGTTTTATTCCTTCAGACACACACGACCACAAAATCACAGCTATCAGGTATCATTGTTTCCCCATTCAGATTCGGCCCAGGGACCTAGTGTAAATAGTGGGAGTTTTCCATTGTTGACGTAATGACCATTCACATGGAATGTTAAATGAGACTTATTAAATTAGCTATATCCAGTTCCCACTTTGTGGCCTGTAATTCACAAAAAAAAATATCATGTCATCGCTGTTAAACCACTGATTCAGGATTGCAGCGATTCAGCCACTTCAGGATTTTTGCTTTCCAAACACTGTGAAGTTAACTGTACTCTTCTCTGATAAATTTTATGTGTCTAATTTGAAATTTTCCAAACTTTATGAATATAAATCAAATTACGATACATATTTTAAGCGGAAAGCATGCGCACAAGAGACGATTTTGTGTCATCACTGTTAAACCACTGATTCAGGACCGCAGTGTGCTTTCCCAACTCTGTGCAGTAAAGTGTACTCTTTCCTGATAAGTTTTGTGTGTGTTTAATGTTACATTTTCCAAAATTTATAAATATGAAGCAAAATACGATGCATATTCTAAGCGGAAAGCGTGCTCACAAGATTGATGCCATGTTAAAATTTTGATCCCACTGTTGCTACCCAGCATCATGGATGTGCAGATAAAGAGAGAGAGAGACCTTATTTTAAAATGTATCTTTTTAATAACAATGTACACAAAGCCTTAATTCCATGAGTAGCACTAAAAAAGGTTCTTCATAGTAAGCACCAGTGTTTTTTCACAATTCAACTGCTGGAGGTCCACAGCTTGTGGTAGTAATATCACAGTATTAATATGAGAAAAAACAAAGCAAGCCTTTTATCTTACTCAATAATAAAATTTCTGGGAATGATGTGCTTTGTTCTTGTTAAGAAAGTCATTACAAACAATATGTCCAATATATCAGGCAAGTTTATGTGAAATCATGCATGTAACTATAGACAATGAGTAGGTTATTTGAATGCATAACATATGACCACATAATCTAGTTTTGTAAGAGTAAAGTTTATTTCATTGTTAATGCTTCCTGTTAGAAATTACTTTAGTACGCCTACTGAGATTTCAACCAATAAATGGCTAAGGATAGTTGTCTCAGAAGACTGAATTCACTTCATTAAGTCTTAAAAAAAACAATAACTTTTAGGATTTAGACTCCGTTCACATGAAAAGTCTATTTTCTAAAAATCTATTTTCTATTCGCAGTATCTTATGATCACTCCGAGCGCAGCCGAGAATTAATTACAGCTTTGGAAGTAACTGGTTCGCGCTGCCAGTAATTACGCCGCGGGGTATTCAGGGCACGGACCGTGATCACAAGATACCGCGAATAGAAAATAGATTTTTAGAAAATAGACTTTTCATGTGAACGGGGTCTTAGTTTTCACCCATTTGTCCAGCACTAGACGAAGTAAGTGTCAGATTCCTCCAAAAAGTCATTTGTTCCCAAATAACAAAAAATTAAAGAAAAAACTTGAAAAGAATAATATTTTAAGATGTTCACATGGTTCAAATTTTAAATCCTCTCCCTACAACACTTCATCATTTGTTTCAACCTTTTTCTTTTGCAGGTGATGCTTGTTTCCCTCAAAGCAGGTGGAGTTGGTTTGAACCTTGTTGGTGGCAACCATCTATTTCTTTTAGATATACACTGGTAAGGAAACAAAGTTTTCAATTAGGTTCTGCTTTATCAGCAAAGTTGTCTTCGATGAATTATGTCAGAGAAATTGAACAAAAATTCCATGATTTTTTGAAAGGTCATGAATGTTTGTAAAGACCAGAAAAGACAGTTTGTATTTATTATCATGCTGTTAAGATGTTTAACTTTCTGCTAAGTTAATTTTGTGAGGAAAGGTTTCTTTTTTATTCAACTTCCTCAAAGGTCATGATGTGCTGTGCAGTTGATCCTAAAGTACTCCATCAACAAAAAAGTAACACCATATTTCTTGGGCATCAACCATGGTATTTTTGCAATAACTTTATTCTTTAATTAAGTGGAAAATGATAGCCATGTTTATAAAGATTGTAAGTCGAAATCGTGCTTTTTCTTGTGTTCAGGAACCCGGCTTTGGAACTTCAGGCATGTGATCGAGTGTATCGTGTGGGACAGACTAAAAATGTTCACATCCATAGGTAAGGGTGGGTGTTTGTATAGTGTGGCATGTTCTGCCATTAACCTAGTCTTAACCTCAATCACAGATTTATATACTTACTATACTTTCTGAATTGCCTGAAAGATGAAGGTCACTTGGAGGAAGGGTTTTGGGTCATTTCTGTTGCTGAATGTAATCAGGGAAGTACTTCTCCCTTTACAACACACATGTTTCTGAGCAGAGTCACACAGTATTTTTCCATTGAGGAAGAAGTGAAATGTGAATTGGGAGGAGTCTTGATGGTTTTTGCTGCACTTGTAAACATTTTCATTGTTTATTCATTCTTCACATGTAAAATCACACACTAGTTTAAATACGGTAATATGCCAAACAATTCGACCAAGATTAATTAATTAATTTAATGGAAATGTCAGTTTGGTCGAATTGATTAAAATATAGCAATGGAAATCTTTGATATCGTCGGATTGTTAGGGGCATCTGCCAAAACGTCCATCTTACCGGAAGTATTGCATTTTACCGGAAGTGTAACGCAAGATAAGCCGCAATTTTCACCTAACACGTGTTTCAAGCACGTTTTATCCTCCTTTTGAAATTTTATTTTGCTGTGTACAATATGTGCTTACATAACTTGAGATTCAAACAGACGACAGTTCATAATTTCTATCTATTTATTTCCCTCACCAACGATCACTTTCATGACGCGCTTCACAAGTCGGACGCTTTTTCCCCTGGAGACAGGTGTTGTAAACAATGCCCGGTCACTTATATTTGAAACCGGTAGCTTTAGTGGACTTAAACCAGTTATGTGATCTACATACGCCCTATTTGAATTTTAATATGTCAACTAAAATCAACCATACTGAGATATTTTTTACCAGTCTGAGATCAGTTGTTTTCAACTCGCAAGGCTTGCTCGGCATAGACGTACGCATTTCCGAAGAAAATTCACTCGCCCCTATCTAAGAATACCAGGTGGTACTCAAACGGAATTCTGTGTTACTTTAAATTACTTTTCAGTATTCAATTTAAAAATCATGTCATATTAAAACATATTGAGAAAAGGCAATCTACGGAGCCTACCTGTGCCGATAGACACATCTTGTTGGCACTCTTCCGATTTTCTTACATATATACACTCGCTGTGCACAAGCCACGGTGCATATTGAAAACCCCTGATACAACCCGAACGTAAAATAAGCATTTAATTGCCATAATTTACACAAAACAGATGCATTTATAATTTGGCGTGAGAATTGAGCAAACGCAGAAATGAGAGACTGGTCTTGTCTGGTCTGCTCCAGCATACCTAGCGCAAACCACATCTTAATGAAGACGGTCCCATTGTGGGGGAGGGGGGTCACAGGAATGGAGTTCTTCACTAATTACGCTAAATAATATCAACGTTTCACGCATCTGGGGAAATAAAAAGTGACTCACAAGTAACGTAAATACCCAGTGGAACTCTCTGTGAAGCTCCGCTTTTCACCGTCATATAAGTTACTGTTTTTTTTTCTAATAAGGAAGACGTCATTTTTATTGTTGACAAAACGGATCCATGTCGGTGAATAGCAACACGCGTTTGTCAGATTTTGACAACGCTTGGTATTTGGCGCCAAGAAGTCTAGGCGGTCGATCTCACTGATCTTTCAGTCGACTGTAGTAAATTTAGGATCTAGCGGCATTGACTTCAAGAACATTTCCCCTGCATATATATATATATTTCAATCAAACTGAAAACAAATTGCTTGTTCTTCCCAAAATTTTTATTGCTAGCATACGCTATGTATGATCTATATGAAGATGTTTACTACATATCCTACCTACTGTCGACATTTGGTTTCATCCAGAACACACATCCCCCCCCCCCCAGTTACGGGCGTGACGAATCAGTCAGCGAGGGCAAGTCTGCTTAATTAGCTCAAATTGTATGTCTATAAGCACTATTATTGTCATCGGGGACAAAGGAAATAACAGGTACGTCTCGCTTCCAGTTTAGATCTTCAATTAATTGTTTCTTCCTCATTGACAAAAGCTATTGAAAGGACCACAATTGACAAAGGGCCGAGACATGCAGCATCTATTTCACTGGCTTGAAAATTTACCGAGTCTTGCCAACGATGTGGTCGAACAATCGGAACAAGAAAAAAATTCTGTCGCATGATTTTGACATGTGGACTAAATGTTTGAGCCCAGAAAAATTAATTTTATAATATAATTTTTTTGGTCGGATTGACTGGGCCCGTCGAAATGCTTGGCACATTACCGTAAGCTGCATTAAATATTATCATTAAATATTCTCAAAGTTAACAGTAATTGGCAGTATGAAGAATGTAGTATGTATGTATGTATGTATGGGCAGCATGGTGTAAAAGTGTTCCTATACCGTTTAGTTCTACATTAAGGAAAAATATAACTGTCATGAAATTCAATAGCACGGTAGATAATTTTATCTCACAAAACATTTTTTACACAAATTAGTACTTTAAGATTTCAAGGTGGGCAATCAGGTACTGTTCATTGCTTCATCATATGTGAGTTCAGGGTATATAATTCAAAGAGCTCTTTTTTGGGGTGTTCTCTAGGGATTTTAAATGAATCCAGTTTGTGAGTAATATAGATTGATGTTGCTTGAATGATGCAGTGTGTTTTAATAATGTGTTTTACAGTTTTTGTTCTCCAGGGAATACAGCAGTTTCTGTGTGGTTTGATGATTTCATGAATAAAATATACTTTCTCTGGAGTCTAACCATCTGATAACTGTAATGGAAATTAAAATGATAGCAGTGAGGACATTTCTTTTTGTCCCTATGGTCGTCTTTGATCACCAAAAATTGATGAACATCTTAAAATAATCTGTTAAGCAAGGATGATATGTAAGCATTTGTAATCCTTACTATAGTGTGTCATCAACCTGCCGCCTTTCCACTCTGTACTATCTTGTGACCATGCTTAAGTGGCTGTGGACAGGAAGATTTGCCTCAAGCTGTCATGAAAGAGTTTTACAAAAGGCTAAAGTAATTTGCGTTGGCTGAAGAACATTGATCATGTTTGATATTATATTTTATTATTATTGCTGATTAGGAGAAAAAAAGGGGGGGTTATTTTCTTGGTTCTCCTATGATGGAAGTTTTTCGGTCAATGCCCTGTGGTTTCATGGCCTTTCTTACCTTGCTATCAGCCTTGATAGTACCACTTGATATAGTTTCTATTTTTGTAATGCAAATTGTTCTGTTTGTTTTCTTGCTTCAAGGATATCTTGACATTTATTTGTATAAATAGATTTTCTTCTATATCTTTAAACCTAATAAATCCTAAGAACCATGGATTTTTTCCAATTTTTTTCACGCTAAAACATTAGCTTACATTTGACATTGATGGATCAGAAAGAAAAGAACTACTTTTAGGCCCTTTTAACACTATGCACTGCAATAATGCGGTGGATCTTTCAAATCAAAAACTTTTTATGATCTTATAAAACAAGAAAGGAAGGTGGCTGGGGAATTTTATTTAAAGAACTCAGTGGGTTCTTTCAGTAACATTTCAAATGACTTCTTTATGATAAAATAGCACGTAGTGTTACATCCTGGCGTCTTGGGTCTTGGCTAAGTGCTAAAGTACATTAGTTTTACATTCTGTCTTTAGAAGCAACAGAAAAAAAGTGAATTCTTTAATGTTTTTAAGAAACTGTCTCGATAAATGTCCAGTTTTGGAAAGAGCATTCAGTTGTGCGTTGGGATCCGAGTAGTTTCAATATTCTAGATTGATTGCATTAAGTGGATGACCTCTACTAATTGAGATGTAAACTCAATCAGTAAACTTTTCTATTTAATAAATGTCATTGTGGATCTGGATATGATGTCCAGTGTGTAATAACCAGTGTCCCATTGTTAGAAGATTAATAGAGTAGGTCATTTTGCCTTTTACTCATTAATTGCCTTTCTGATTAATAGCTTCATAAAAAACATTAACCAGTTGATTGTTCACAGAAAGGGACTGATTACCATGATGGAAATGACAGATACATTTAACAGTTTGGAGAGTGTGTGGTGATTGGTTTCTTTGGATGTATCAATTGTTGATAGGCTCTATAGTAGAAATGTGACATATGAAGTGTGGGGTGTTAAATGAGTGAATGATAGGAAGGTGCATCATGGGGCCAGCTCAGAATAAGGTGATAACTGACATGCCTAGAGTGGCATACATTGCATGATGGATATAAAAACTAATGAATCTAGATAAGTGGCGGTGGATTGCCTTATTTCCATCACAGCACAGTAATGGGTTTCGTGGAGTCGGGCTCCAGAAATTAAGGCAATTTACCAATTTCTGCTCATTTCAAGCTAGAAAATGGTAAAGAAATGAGTGTCTATTTTTCTTGGAAATTGACAGGGAGACAAACATTTGCACCGGCTGTTCCAGACCATGTGAAGTTCATTGGCTGAGACCAGAGATGTTGAATTGCACCCCAGTCACTTTACACATTGCTGGTCTCTCTGTCAGCTTCAACTGCTTGGCATCATTCATGAAAAATAAAGAAAATGAATAGTCACAGTTTTAGTGGAAATAGAAATAAATGACTTTTGTGACCTTCTAAAATAGTGAAGATGAATTGATGGAAATATTTTGTTTTTTTACGAGAAATAAGATTAAAGTTAAGACTGTTCTTTGCATTAATACTAGAGCACAAAATTTGCCAGTCATTGCTATCATGTGGATCTTGTCACTTAATGAAACATTGAACTGACATAAAATGATACTTACTGACTAATATGAATGAGGAAAAAAAACAATATTTATCACAATCCACATGATAAGCAGGTCGACAGAGATGTGTTCATTACTTACTCTTCCAAGGTATTTTGAAGTACCCATTCAGTCCAGTAAATGAAAACGTCACCTAGTGTTTGTTCAAGTGAAAGGATTGTGCTTGCAATGTGATATTCAAGTTCACATACTGATTGATAAATTGCTTTTTGATATGCCTTTTCAAATGTGATTGGCTCCTTAATCAAAGAAAACAGAATGTTACGCTGGCCTAATCAATGCTTTTTGTTTTGTTAGTAGGTGGTAAAATATAGTTCGAAGTACACATATTTTTTACAAATGACAGGGAGATAAAAAGCTTGCTATTATAATAAACTTTTAATATGTAATTATTGTAACTCATTTTTTAGATATTGGATTATTTGGAACAATAAAAGTAAGTATAAAATGTATTTTTACACTGTATTACTAATGCATCTCCCTGGTAGCCAGCACTTCCCATTTGAAGTGTTTGTAATAAGATAACTTGCTTTGTGGCACTTTATCTACCAGGTTCAATATTAAGTGTATGTATACATCTTCCACCTATCAAGATAGGTGTTGAAATGTAGAACAACAAATCAGTGAATACAAATTTTATGGCTCTGTGCTGCTCTTACGTGAGGATTGAGGTGAGACTGATATGCAGGCTTTACATTATTTACCCTGTCAGTGCAAATACATCAAGGACAAAAAGAAAGGATGGCTAAAACTGACAAAGCAAAGAAATGCTCCTGACTCCTCGTTATTTAAAGGCAATACTCTTTAAATTGCAGTACTGTACCATTGGGATGTCTATATTTCTATAATGGTTCCTTTATTTCATTTGCTATATTTTCTGTCTTGAATTGTGACATAACTCTTGTTTAATCAGGATTTCTGTCAGAACAGTACAGGGCCTGCTTTGTAGAAGAATGATAGACTGAGAGTTGTTATTTTAAAGACCAAAATTTTAACTTTTGTCTGATCCAAGACATCTAAGTTGTTTCTGTTTTATGACAAAAGAAAAATTGCAACTATTTTGCACCAAAATGACTGTTTAGTTGACCGCTCCCATGTTTTCCTAAGCTCAGGTAAAAACATATTATCTCTAAAAGTTGAAGAATACTTTTGATCTATTTGAACTTCGGCTTCTCATTTTTTAAAATAAAACATGTTATTAAGGTTAGGGATCTCATTAATAAGTAATATTTCCTATTTCATTTATGGTCAGGTATGAGCACAGTCATGCACATAGGCATGCACATAGGATGTTAACACAGTTACTATAAAAACAGTACACAATTTCAGTTGCTGTTGTTTTGAAAAGTACCAGGATTAAAATTAGATGCACTTTGGTTAAAAAGAGTTACATCACTATTAAATCCAGTGGCACCACAAATTAAAATAGATACATCCCAACTGTTATAGTAAATATTTTTTTAGAATTGAAATTGATGACCAAAAAGTGGTTATTATAGATGCAATTATTTTTATTCCTTAGTTTTTACATTTGAAAACAATATTTTTCCAACAAATTTTGGTCTGTTGCTACTGAGAAAGAACATTGGCTTACAAGTTTAAATGTGCTTAGAGCAAAAATAAATTATTTATAATCATATCAGACATTGTATAGATAATTACAATAATTGGTTTGTGGCATTTTCTTGTCAAAATAAGTTACTAGTTGCCTTTTTTGCTTGGATGATTCTTTTGAAATCATCATAATAATTTCAATTCAGTACAATAAGATTTGTTGCAGTTTTTTTTTTTTTTAACTTGACAGTGAAGACAGGATGACTTAAGAAAGTATCAGCCAGTGAGATTCTTAAACATTATGTACAGTTTCAACCTCAAAAAATGTTCTCTGCATCAGGATTAGATTAGATACTGCTGGGGCTAGAGAATTTTGTGTTGAAAGGAATCCCAAAGTCTCAAAAAGAACATTATAAACAAATTGTAAAGGGGAATTTTTTACTATATTTATCATTCCATTTGCAATTGACTGATGAGAGTGACCTTTCTCAGAGCAGGTGTATTTAAGCTTCCTTGATGGAAAATCTACCTGCCTGCTGTGAAAAAAGGAAAAAAACTGATTAAAGTTATCCATAAGTTAAATACAAAAATTTGTTGTGGTGTATAGAAATGTGGTGTATGAAGTGCATGCATAAAAAGAAAAACATTTGAAAATATTAAATCCTTGCATTATGTTTACCATCAGTAATTTTTTTTTTTTTTTTTTAATATGGGAACATGATTAAAATTTGACAGTGATTGATTTTCTACTGCTTTATTCAGGAAACTAGTTTTCAAAGATGGGATTGTGCTGAAATTGTAACAAACAAGGGCACCTTTGTGCATGTCCTTTTGGAATGCTCACCTGTAACATGTAAGATATACATGGGTCAATGCAGGTAAGCGACCTGTCAGTATCTGCTTCCTTTCACAGAATATTTCTTGTTATCGCAATATTAAAACATGCACACTTAGGAGGTGTAAAACCATTAGCAAGTTGAAGATTTTCTAGTTTACCCAGAAATACAAAAGAAAAAAACAGGTATAGATGTTAACTACAAATCTGTCATTGACTGTCACTAGATTATTTTAGGTATGTGGAAAATCAGTCAAGCGTCATGGACATAGTTGTGGTATTTATTTGCATTTTGATAGAGGCTGATTGATTCAATGAATAAATAATGAGACTTAAAAGTTTGCTATCAGTGTGTTAAAATTGTGCAACTCTGTTCTAACTGCAAGTGACAGACTGAAGTGGAACAGTGATTCATGAAAGAAGATGAATTATTTAATTGGGTATCAGAACTAATTACATAATACTGAAGCATATGATGGAAGTTTGAATATCATTAATGGTAACACGTCCTTCAAATGGGACAGGCTTTTGCTGTAAATCACAACCTCATAAATTTCTTCCAATATGTACACTTCCGCCAATGACATAAGCCTAAAATGCCATTCTTGTTTTGATGACAAGCTTGCTTTTAAAAATGACTGATTGAACAGTTGTTTATAATATCTGATATAATCCGACTGTTTTAGTTGGATTATTATATGTAAAACAGTTTTGTAACCCTAGCCAGCAATGCTGATTCCCTTATTCATTAGAATGGTGAAAAGAAGTAAATTTTAAGTCCTGATAGCAGCTTTTTGAGGGCAGTTCTGTTTAAAGAGCTCTAAGATATAATTCATTGCTTGAGTGTTCTATTTGTGTGTTTAGGGAGTGTACATTTCAAAATATTTTTAAGAGTGTAATATGAGCATGTTTGTCTGATAAGATTAACTCTCTCTCTCATCTGAGTATTACATTGAATTGTAATTGAATTAAAACATATAAGCCATGTTTTTATAATCACCCAGACACATATAATGGATAATGGAGAATTTTTTTAATCTGTAAAAACATGTTCTCACAAGATTGGATATATATATCACCTCATAAAAGTGGGCTTATACAATATAAATGTTGTATTAAAATCCTGTGATTGTTGATATATTTACTCCTGTTTTTTGTGGATCTGCTCAAACGTGAGATGTTCTCACCTCACCAACCCAATTTTGAAGTGGTCTTTGGTATGACCCAGCAATGGGAATTGAACCCAGAACCTTTTGCACAGGAGGTGAGCACATGTAAGTTTAGGTTTTTGGTCCAGCTTTTACCTCTTCAAAATGTTTCAACATTTTTGTATCTTATAAAAAAAAACTCTTCATCTTAACTAGTCTTTTTTTTTTTTTTTTTCAGCTTAATATTTCAGAAATTCCTTTGTGGCCCACTTTCAGTAAACTCACGCTCAGGCCATGTTATGGTTCATAATTTGCCTCTCTTTTGAGATTTCACTCAGAGTAATGATGTCTCACTTTTCTCATTAATGAAGAGTGACAGTTTCCTTTCCTTACTGTGATAACACCTACGTTTTGTGGAACTATGACTTCTGTCAAACAAGAGTAATGTAGGCACTTGGAGTGGAACAAAAACTAGGTTAATTTGCTAATAAATATTGATGAAGCACAATTGTTTCACATTCAGGATTTGGATGAACTTAATTTTTCATATTGTAGGTGTTGTTTGCTAAATATTTAATCTTTACACAGTGATTAATCTTGACAATTTCATGGTGTGACAATTGACTCGTATGCTTTTTGCTTTTTCACTATCCATTTGGGGTAGCTAGTGGTGGCCATTAAAGACTGATTGTCCTCTTCGTGGGATTGTGGCACGTAAGGCATTCACCAGAGCTCACCAGTGTTGTCTGTCTGCTGCGTGACCCTCAAGCTGTCCTCATGTCCATCCTTGTTCCATTAATGAGTTGAAAATAAAACATTCAAATTTAGACCATTTGTTTTTGCTCTGTGCAGTGCTAGCTGAATTTGCCCATATCTATAAATCAGAATCCATGGCATATTTTATGCCACATAAGTTGAAAATGTCAAACATTATTTGTGGTAATTACTCAATCTTTTTGCTAGGGGAAAATTGTGAATTTTAGAGATACTGTATTTTTTTAAGTTGTAATTTCTTGAAATTAGAACAGTAGGGTTGCAGTGCATTATTTAACTCACATATGGAGAGAAAGAACTTGCATTTAACTGAAAAAAAAACCTTGAACCAAATAAAATGTATATTCCAACAGTTACTTAACATCTCTAGGTGTACACGGCAATGTGATATATTGAAAAATTCAGTGACTCAGATTCTGCATGTGTCAGGCTGAGCCATAAGCAATCCTTGAGGAGCATTGTTATGGCTTTGCATGTTTGTAAAGTTGTAATTGATAAATTTATGAGAATTACAGGTTCTGTGTCCATGTAGGAAAATGTGTGGGTTGCTTTAGTGAATAGGATGGTGCTAGACACGTTCCTATCTTTACGTGGCCTGCCAGAATCATCAAGTGAAATTTTTGAAAGTTTCTTTAATTAAACCAATTAAACAAACGTACCCGTGAAGCTTGATTTGCATTTAACTCCAATTATGCTGACACTCATTCCTCAGCACTCTACACTTAAATTCTTAGCATTTGGGCATATATGACAGTATATGGCAGATGACAAAGTAAAAGCTCTCCTTTTTCTCCTGCTTTGCTGTCAGAGTATGTAGGTGCATTTTCACCAAGTCTCATGAGAGTTTGTTCCAGAAAGAACCAATTTATAATGAATCTGTCATTGCTACCAGTGGTTAGGTTAATAAGCTTGGAAGCATTGTTGTTTATTATCATAAAATTGAGATGTTGCAGTATAAATAGCCTCCACATGCATGCATACACACACACACACACACACACACACACACACACACACACCTTAAGCACTTCCATTTTTTACAGGTTATTTTGAAGGTTCCATTTTCATATCTGATAAGGTCAACTCTTTAGAGACATATTTCTTGCTTAAATGTCCAAGACCAGAGGGAGTATACCCTACACTATTTCTGTCACACAACCTTTTCCTGGAAATCTGACCTCATTGAGTTCAGCAATGTCAATGTTTAGGCTTTCAAAGCTCAAGTGTGAAGAGCACATATCTTCTTTAGGATCTGCCATTAACCGGAAGGTGTGAAGGTCAATGTTTGTCCAATTTTTTTAAATATCCCTACTATTTTTCTGGGTTGGTGAAATGATGTCTTTTGGTTATGGCTTACCAACTGGCATGGGACAAACCCCACAGATCACAAACTACAAATTTGTATTATTGTTGCTTCTGATGAGTATTCATCAGTGACATGGGCCATCATGATCCTAGATTGTTCTCTGTTTGCACAGCTCACTTAATCAGTACAGCATCACACTAAATGCCTTTTCACATCAAATGTTATATCTTAGCAGCACAGTCGTAATTGAATATGTTTGGAGAGGTTCTTCCATTTAATTAAGCCTCATTGTTCTTTATATTCACAAGTTATACAGGAGTCTGCTTTCTGGTGTACAGGCAAAAGATGGGGGTTGTGTTGAGACAACTCTCTTTGGCTTTGAAGTTGTCAATCTCTCAAAACATATTGGTACAGCTGTATCACTAAATATTGGTACAGCTCTATCACTAAGATGCAACATTCAATGTAAAGAGGCCTGAAATGCTGAATTGAGATTTGGTTGTAAATCAAACAAAGAATAACAGGCAGAATTTTTTTGCTTTTTTATGTGTAGAGTTTCTATTTAAAATAGTTTTCATTGTGGAAAAAGGTACATTTTTTATTGAAATATATCTCCCTTACAGCAGTTTTTACAGTGAACTCTCTCCACAGATTTTTATAGAATCTGTTGGCCCCTACTCCTGTGCTTGAAAGGCAAGACTCCATATTGAACCAAAATGATGAAACAGCACCTCACTTGTATTAAGACTCATACGATTTTTAACAATGTTTCTCAGTGGAGCATCAAGTCTCTATATTTGGAGTATTTGTATTTGAAAAATTCCTAACAAAAACATGCTCGGGAGGAAGATACTTTTTACTATCAAATTAACTGTCATTCCTGTGTAGTGGATTAACTTCAAGGCCATATATTTGTACCACCAGCGTAGGCGCTGGAGGTACCCATGGTTTTAGTCCCGACCCGTATGTTCCGCCGGCTCCTGCGGCTCCTGCGGCTCCGCCGGCTCCTGCGGCTCCGCCGCCAAGTCACCGTTACCGCTTCTCCTCCTAGACGGTAAGGGCCCCTTGACCCATCTCTTGGATTTAGGTCACCTATAATCTCAACTCGTTCCACGTAAAATTTGGGCTTTGTCGGTATTGGGGTATAGGTGTGGCACTCATTGCAATGCACCCTTGTCTAAAAATGGCAAAATTAAATGCTAATTATCTACCCTACGGAAGGAGTTATGGGAAAAATTTCTACAGACAGCTTTCCAAAAGTCATATGTGTAGATTTCAAATATGCCCTTGGATTTGACCTTTGACCTTTATTTCAAGGTCAAACGGGCCAAAATTTTCAAAAAAATGAAATTTTTTACAAAAAAAATTTTTTTTGCCCTGTTATTCAGACACCACACTGACTTAACCAATAATATTATTGGAAAGTGTTACCCTTCGGGTCATCTTTCATCTCCGTGAATTTGGGGTCAATCGGTGCATTTTCACGGGAGTAGCGGCCATAAAGTACCGAAACTGAAAACTGTCTCTAATTCGGGAACCGTTAATGCTAGAGACCCATTCTTTTTTGCATTTTGTAGAGCATGTAAAGCCCAACACTGGAGGTGGTCTCCATTTTTTTGTATTCCATACGGTTTTCAAGTTATGCTGTATCAAAAAGTACATAATGGTGGTGAAAGCAAAATGTGCAGTACGGTAATGGATAATAAATTTTGAACTCTGGAAAAATAATACATAAGGCTTGGCAAAGCAGACAACTTGTGGTCAAAAATGACATTATTTCATCAAATTTGAACTTCTGGAACTTCAGAGCACCTCCTATTTTAAGAATTTTGACCAAAATGATGTTTTCTTTATTTTAATTAATCTTTTCTGTAGGAAATTTATGGCACATTATGGTAACTCCAAAATTATAACATTTAGTCCCTTATATCTCCAAAACTGGCAGAGATAGGTCCATAGTTACTATTGAACTTGAATAGGAAGTCATATACTGGCAATCTAAGTGTGACCTTGAAATTGACCTTTGACCCACTTTTTATCATGAATTGAACTTTGCAAATTTTGGTTCTCTTTTATCTCCAAAACTAGCGAGATAGGTCCATAGTTACTATTGAAATTGAATAGGAAGTCATATACTGGCAATCTATGTGTGACCTTGAAATTGACCTTTGATCTACTTATTATCATGAACTGAACTCTGCTAATTTCTTTCTCTTTTAACTCCAAACCTGGCAGAGATAGGTCCATCATTACTATTGAACTTGAATAGGAAGTCATATACTGGCAATTTACTGTGACCTTGAAAATGACCTTTCACCTACCTTACGATGAACTTAAATTTGATTGTACCATTTTTAGTTTCATATATTTTTTGCATATATTGAAAATTCTTGTTGATTGCAAGTTTACAGCTTGTCAAGGACAAGACTGGTGGCTGTGTCCCTTATTTTGTGTATGTAGGGGTCTATACGTATGCGCTTGCTCCAGCTGGTGGTACAATATTCGGAGGCGGTATCGCCTCTCTGATCCTCTAGTTTTATGGATAGTTTCAGTAATCATAAAGTATTTATATTGCATAAAAGAGGGGAAGGAGGTCTCTTTTGAAAATGATGCTTGCAATTGTTTTGATAAGCCTCATATTTTGCCTTTTTCTCAGCAATATCAGCCTCCCCATTCCCCAAGCAATTCCACTAACTAAGGCAGTGTACATGATTGAGTAATTTTGTTCGAAAAAGGAATCCAACTGAAGTGGTGCATGGCAAATAAATGTCATTAATCAATAAGGTAACACCAGTATTAATGAGTTACAACTAGTAGTCTATATCATAATCAGTGGCTACCAGGTGAATGGGGCCTGGGTTGGTGAAATTGAGATGTGAGTAACTCTTTTCTTAAGGTTATGTTATGAAAGAGGTGTCAGTTTTCTAATGAAGTTTTACGCTATTTATCTGAAATGTAAATTCTTAATTAGAATTATAATAAAATGGTTAATTCTTTAAAGTACAAGAATCCTTTCATTTTGTTTCTGATCTATCAGAGTTAAGGCAAATATAAGGCCATTCACACTGACAATTCCGACGGCTGTTAAAGCCTGATCGCGGTTGTATTGTGGTTAACTTTTTCTAATGTGAACCAATTACGTACCCCCACCGACCACAGTCCAAATAAACACAGATTTAGACTAAGGTTCTATCATGGAAAGCTCTAAAAAGCAGACAAGAGTACAAGTGGGCAATTCATCAGACTTTAAGTCTGCTTTTCCTTCTTGCCACACACATTTGCCAAAATAAAAATGCATTTTATTCCCATGAAAGTGTTTCTTGACACAAGTTGACTAAGGCTCTATTCCCATAGATTTTAGATCGATCTATCCCCGCGGGGAATCTCACTAGATTACTTTCAGATAATCCGACTTAAATGTCCGTCCCGCCTACTACAAGCTGTAAGGGGGTAATTAACTTTCGTGTCCACCCGGCTGACAGCTATTTAGCGTGAACCCCCAGTGAGTTTGGTCAATCTAAAGTAGGTCGTCTAATCTATGGAAATGGGGTGTAAATATTTTGTACAGCATAACAATCATTGAACTTCCACCATGTTGTGCATATTTCTTTCTAATTAGAACAGTAGTACGGATGCTTTACAGGCAGTACGATAGGTAAAGTCTATCACTCTTGGCATCAGCATGAAGTTGTGAACGCAAAGACAGTGGGTTCATTTGACTGCGATTCTATAGACTTTCACTGGACCGCGGTTTATTTGCTAGTGTGAATGGCCCTTATGTCTACATCTTGTTAGATAAGAAGCTGGTCATTTTGCCTTTGGCAATCAATAAAAAGGACTTTGGTCTGAATAAATAAGCCAATTTGTAAGTGCTTACTGATAGATAAGGTACCATGATATTATAAAGAAACATTGTTTCAATTTAAGTCATAGTGAATAACTGATGAAGTGGCATTAATTATACAAGTGGTAGTGCCATTGCTATAACTGAGGCCCTTGCCCACAGGGGCTATTTTTGGGCCTTGTAACCAAGTGTACTTCTGACCACTAGCTACTGCATACAGGGTGAAATCAATAGCCCTGTTGCCACTTAGCTAATTGAACACTTTTGTTCAGCACATAACTGACCTGCTGTTCAAATCTTTAGCCTGCTTAAAGTTTGTATATTGCTAGTGTGCCGAAGACAAAACAAGAGTTATAAACTTGTGGATTTTTACAGCATTTCTCAGCAAACTGAAAGAAAATGTTTTTTTTTTTTTACTTGAATATTTATATTTTTATGCATGCCATGATGAGCTCCGATAGATAGTTGTCTTTTGTGTGTTCCACAGTTAAGCACATAGCCTGCAACAATGGCAAGGTGAAGTGCTTTGAAGTATATGTTTACAGGTACAGAATGAAACTAGATGATATTACTATACTGTTTGGCCAGGGATGACACAGTTGTAAGGGTGTTGACCTAACTTTGTTGACCAGTTTGAAGACTAAATAGCCTGTGAAGAAAAAGAATGGGGCTTTAGAAAAAGTATTGTATGATATATATAACTACGTCGATCAGTCCCTAATAAATAGTTTGCTCTATTAAATTTCATAGCCTTATAAAGTTTCATTTCACAGTCAATGTGAATGTCCGATGATTCCTTAATTCTCTGAATTGAAGATGCTGTCTGGTCATATGGTGTCACATCTTTAATAAAAACCGCAACACTAAGAAAAAGTGACAGGATAGCTTATATCCCGACTAAAGTATCAGCTGTCAGGCTATAGAAACATCATGCAATGCACGTTATAATTCTTGGAAGAATCTAGACAACCCCAAATATTAGCCATGATTGACTGGTAATGTATCTGCAAAGAATACCACAAAATGTGCTCCATTAGTCCAAATTAAAGCAGTTTTGAGGTTCTGATTCGTAGAGTGCGTGTCCTGTAGATCATATTTATCCTCTCACCTTGATTGACACAGAAACCGTGTAAGAATGTTATGTGCCACTGGTCCTTAAAAATTGGTCAACTAATTGTTGGATGTCATGTTGTGTGTGATTGACAGTAGATACAGATGCCTCAGGTGCACAGTTCTGCAGAGAGATTTTAGAAAATGTCATGTCGTGTTTAGGCATGGCTTGCCATATATTTTGTTTTCTGTGCTTGGAGTTCTTTACAGTACACCTTTATTGCTGTGCAGTGAAGTGGGTGTGAATATCATCTCTAGTGTATTTGAAAGTTGCTACAGTTACTTTCACTGCTTTTTTGTCTGGTGATGAGGACATCAATATTTTTACTAATATATTCGGAAGTTGCCATAGTAAGCAGCTTCTTTTTATGATAAAAGAAAATGATATGCCCCAGTAACTTTCAGTGAGCTTTGCTGTAATGCACTGAATAATATGTAGTTGACAAACTAAACCTGTTTTTTTTTTTTTTTTTTTTTTTTTTTTTTTTTTTTTTTTTTTTAAATAATTTCTACTAAATTCATATAAAGCTTTAAGGCATTTTCTCTTCTGAAACATTTTAAGAACTAATGTGATATCAGTAGTTTAACTGCTGATATATTTTTATCTCAAATACATTATTTCCATCATCAACTGTTAGTCTGACCAAGACATTAATTTTCATTATAATACAGTTGTTATACAATTTTATAACAAGGGCTCATCAACCAAATTGAAAATTTTATTTGTGAAATAGTTGAATTCTTATTATATAATAACATCTAATCAAGAAAACCTGACAATGTGATATAAAAGATTCCCCAATCAAATCGGTAAATTACCCAAAAATGCTTGTAATGGCCACAAACCTCAAAGTTCTATGTAGCAAACTGTCATGCCTTGCATGCTTTATCCAGTGAAAACAAGCCATTTTATTTATAAGTCATCAAAACACCTGTCTCCTGTCTACACCTGTGAATAAATGAGAGTTAATATAGGCATCCTACTACTAATATAAAATTCCACAAAGGACTGTAAAGCACAGCAAACTGTTTAAAATTTCTGAAGTATGCAATGATATTGATATCAGTCTTATCTGCTGTTCAGCTATTGTATCACACAGGCATACAAGTACTTACATTACATCCTTTCAATAATCACCTTGATTGCTTCTCTTTTATGAACTTTTTACACATACTCTTGGTGATACACTCAGGTGACATGGAGTTCAGGTCAAGTGCAATTTTCACTATTATTGTTCATTGTTATTTTTATTTTTTTTTTTAGGATTTATCAAGTTCCATTGCCTTGTTAAATGTTAGAAGTTTTAACATCCTCTGTAGTAGTAGTATGGCACTGTGTGTAGGAAACTTTCCTGTTCTTTTCCTTGAAAAATGCATCTTCTTCTGAACAAGGCAACTTTGACAAATGTCTGAATAGTTTCTGGTAGCCAGCACGCACCTCTTGTAGTCTTATCCCATAGATGAAAGGGTCGATCAAAGCATTGGCTAGAAAGAGTAGATTGGTCACTTGGTGAAAGATGACAAATTCCATGGTGAAGTGGGTCCCGGCCATCATGAAAATGACCAAAATGCTATCAGCAATACCAGGAATCCAGAATAGGAGCACTGTTCCAAACAAGATAGCAATGGTGATGTTAAGTTTGTGATCAGCATGGTGGCTACGCTCTTGTTGGTGGACTGCTGAAGTCAGGACACGTTGTTTGATAGCATAAAACATTTGAATGTAAACGATAACAACTAATGCTGTGATGAGAATCAGGAGGACTGTGAATGTAGCCGATCGGATGACTAAGTAGTTAGAATTTTCACCATAAATATTGCATCCTGGATCTTCAAACAACTTTGGGTAGCCTGCTATGTGCAGAATTACCCCAATCAGTGCTGTGGCCACCCACAGAGCTATGATAGAGCCAGCTATTCTGCGCTGTGTGGCAATTGTCTGGTAGCGCAGTGGTTTGGTAATGGCAAGATACTGGTTGACAACTAGAGCAGAGGTTGCTAATACAGGTGTGAGGAGGGCAATGTACGACATCTCCATGATGACACGGGCCACAAACACCATAGAATCACACTGGTCCAAATTGAAGTTGACCAGCATTATAAGAGATCCCACAGCAGCTAGACCCACTACCACCAGGTCTGAGACTGCCAAATTGATGAGCAGAAGGTGAAACGCTTCAAAGGGTCTTCTCATATTCAAAAGTGCTATCAGTGATATTAAATTTTCCACAAATCCAACAAATCCTATCACTACCCCTGCTGTCATGAACTTAGCAAACACTGAGGCAGAGTCTTGATCTGTTGTGTTCACATCTATTCCAGGGGTGGTTGAGTTATTCATGTTGACTGGTGGTGAGAATCTGAAATGATTGCAACTGACTCGTCCTATCTTAAGTCTCCTGTGTCAGCTGTTATTTTTTAATTGTATGAAATGGGCTTACGTCTGATGACCAATATCTTCTACACTGCCTTCTTCCTTCATCTTAGAACTGTTTGAACTTCCACTTTGTTCCTGGCACAGTGAGGTTAACTCAGTTAATGTTTTTAACTTAACTTTGGTGCCGACCACTTAACACCAATAAACATACTTTGTTATCTTGGATTTTCTTTCCCCATGCTGGACTTGTATCCAAAGGCAAATAATCCATTTGAATGAGCTGGGCATTCTATTTCCATGCTCCCTCACAGATGTATAAATACCTTCCTAATCCAATAAAGTGTGGTGGGTTCATGCCCTTTCTGACAAGGTTACAATTACACAGTTACACAAACAAACATTTAGAATAATTTTACCAGCTAGCTTTTGAAAAGTTTTTTCTCATCTGAACTCACTGAAGCTCCTCCCTACCTACCGCCTTATGTATGTCCATTCAGCTAGCTGACTTGATACTAGTGCCATCTACCTGCAGTTTGCCACACTGCAAATAGTCATTGAAGAAGCATACGTTAACAACTAGTCTATTGAATTTCTGCCAACTGACTGTCAGGGTTGGCAAATCTTGTAGATCCCATGTTTCCTGTGACAGTGTGCTTACATCAGCACCATTTGATCAATGTTGTATATTGATGTGTATATTTGGTAATTATCTGATGTCTGATTAAGAGACTGAATGCATCTATCATGTATTTTTCAGCTAGTTTTATTATTAATGATTATCAATACTGGGAGGATGTTTTCAGTAGATTACCAATTTTCTTGTACCTAAAAAATGCCAAACATGTAAATAATGTATATGGCTTCAAAATGAGGTCACTCCTTTTTAGCACCTATTGCTCTTTTAAAAATAAATTCTATTATAAGATCAAACTTGAAAGATATTTTGTCCCCACCATCAATAACTGTGTACTAAAAAGGACAAAAAATAACATCTTGGCACCTAATGGGGTCACTTCACACATTGTCTATATTCAACTTGAGATCTTTTGAACTGATATGGGAATGCCTAATTCTCTTTGAAAATATTGTTTTCTGTTATGGGATCACCGACTCTCCAGTACACATAAATGGATATAGTGGAATGATCAGTATAAGCAACAACAATCACTGGATGCACATCAGCCCTAATACACCCATTGTTAAATCAATGGCAAGTTAGTTACAATGCAAGTGAAAATAAGCATAAAATTATGTGTTGATTTAACCAATCGCACATTAGAGCTTCCCCCTCTGCTGGCAAGGGCAATTAAGTTGAAGTCAGACTCTTGGAATAGTGTCTACTCAGTGATTGGACTTTCTAACCCAGCAACTTGTTTTCCTCTGGGAAACTAATGGAATACGATTACAAAGCATTGTTTTATCTCAAATTGGGAAAAAATCATCAGATGGTAAACTTAGCTCTCCAAGTTCAATGTTATGCACATAATTGCATAGATATCAGCATTAGTTGGTTCTCTCATGTATCACCATATGAAAAAAAAAAATTTTTAATTCTTCCTCTTTTTTACGTACTTATCTGTATATAAAAAATTTTGGACATCTTGTCTGCACCACTTATAAATAATGAATATAAGGCTGTAGCCCATAGGTGAATCGATGACAAACTAAGTCACTTAATCTGTATGGAGTGGTTCAGGAGAGACTAATAACAGTGGTTGCTGTCAATCTCAAGTTACAGGTGTATATAAGTTCATGTGCTGGTTGGTGTGGCCTGTAGACCACAGGACTAGACACATTGTGCTCTTGATATGTTACTTCTGAATATGTGGAAGACACATGTGGTCTGCCCAAGTGTGCCTTTATCACATTTCACCTGAACTTTATTCAACCTTCTGGCAATGCACACTAAGGGCTTTTTGTCTTTTTTTTTTTTTTTAGCTATATAGTTGGTGTTAAGTTTTAACTCTTTCTGGTAAAAGTTACTGCTGACAACAAGTGACTCACATTTGTTCTAATAGTAAAATCAACATTCAAGCAAATAGATACATACGTTGTAGGAACAGTCGTTTTACCATTTGTGAAGCTTAAAGTGAGAGTTCAGGTATTTCCTTATGATTAAAACTCATCAAGTGTATTCAAACTCGTCAACTATTTACATGTATCTTGGAATCAATATTAAGAAGATCATGACAGAAGGCAGAAGAATTAAGATATGTTAATTGCTTTGTGATAAGACTGATTGGATATATGCTATCTGTAATCTGAAAATAACATGGGAATGTATGCAGTGGTTTTAAATTTGTCTTTAAAAAGAAATGGATTGTTTGCTTCATATGATATTTCAGAGTTGAAATATTTGCTTTTGATGAATTTTTTCTGTTCAAGTTAATTTCTTGTATTTATATCCTTGCTTCATGAGGATCTGCATGGACCAAGCATAGATTAATGGAGAAGTTCTCTCTTTTAGTGTATATTGTGTAGTGTTATATTATGAGCCTTAAGAACTGAATCCTTTTTTTTTCTATTTGGGTGAAGGGAAAAAGTCCTGTGTGTCTAAAGATGATGTATGTGTTATGGGTTAAGGTAAATATATTATGGGAAATAATTAAAACATATTTTTTATTAATTGAAATTATCCCAAAATGTTATTTTTGTTTCTTTTAAGAATTATCAGGAAAAAAGAGGAAACCTGTCACCTTGTGCACTTCTGTACTGAAGATATAAATTCTGATCTCCTAGACATTGTTGTTAAAAGATGAGATGTCTGTGTGGAGAGTCATCTTCATAAATTTTTGTTAAAAAAAGGTTAATGAACCCCAAGTTAAGAGAATTATGATGGTGATGATGGAGATGCCCTCCATAAAGATTGGCTTACCTTTGCATACACAATCAACTCATGCTGGTCTGTAATTATTAAATGATGCACTTTGCTTGCTAGATTGTAATACCAATGCAGTTGAAATGTCAACAGCAACTGTAAAAGTTACTTGTCTGGTAACAGTTGATATTGGTGAGACTGGTATTTGTCAGGATATATGTCTTACAGAAACAGATTCAAGGAATATCAAACAAATCATGCTGAAATAATATTAAATCTTCTGTATCCTCCTTCCCTTTGCAACATAAACTCCCTTGTTCTTTTTCTTTCTACTTGCATAAATAAGTAAGCAGTTTACTACAGTGGCCTTTCCTCACTTAGTGAATTTTGATATGAAGAATACTGCAACCCACCTTTGCATATAGAATTGAGAACTGGTTGTATTTAACCATAGCAACAGGCACAAATATATATAGTTTCTTATCTTGCTTCTGTTATTTTTATTTTGTGAGACCAATCTTCATTGCTATCTACGGGTCTGGTTGGTCAGTTGAGATTCCATATGCCATTGACCAGGGGCAATTATTTCTAATATGAGATATCTGATTAGCCAACTAATACCTTTTTATCCCTTCTGGGCAGATATGAGGTCAATCACAGTGGCAGTCTGACCTGTTGAGAGTTTGTCTGATCTCTATTTAAATTTGGCATTTTTTTAAATGAAGAAGTCATATTACTGAAGTGTCTTTTGCTTTGCCCCTAGTTGAAAAAAAATCCCTTTCTTTTTTACTGAAAAAAATCAGTTAGTCAAATAATTTGGAATTTTCTTGAAGATGTAAAGTTGGCCAGTTGGAACAGCCATCCTCTTTACTCGAATGCCAGACGTGCATTAGCAATTAATACTTCCGTCAATGATGTAGAGAGAAATTAATGGTTTTACCTAACAGAGGTTTATTTTTGAAAACTCTGTTCCATTAAGACACGTCTTGTGCTTTTTCTTTTAAAAAAGGTGAACCTGCCATTTGCAAATGGTCAAATTAGGTCTGGTTTTATGACAAGAACAAAAAACCTGCTGTAACACTCTGTGTCTTTTACAGTGGTGCGTGCAGATTAACCTTTAGAGAGAGTGTTAGCCAGTCTTAATCAATACAACTTTGTATGTTGTATTTGTTGAAGCTATCAAGTTCCATTAAATAGTTACAGTTACTCAGGCTATCCTGAACATTTTACCCCATTAAATGTACTCAACCATTTTTTTTCTATATTGATGTTCAAAGATAGAAAGTTTTGCCATTTATGATTAAGCAGTGCATAAATGTGCCAGCATTTGCACAATTTTGTAACATATCTAATAGCAACATTGCTAGCATTTTTGTGTTTTTGATATTAAAAATATGACAAGGGATGTGTTCTCTTTTTCTTTATTACCCCTTACAAGCATCCTTATTAACAATTTCAAATCTCAAATTATGATTTGAATTAACATCTCTCATATAGGGGCATGTAGTGCTTACGATTTATTGTCTCTAAACTTGAAGATGATCTTTCATAAGGTCTTTTGGCGCAATTCTGTAGGAATGCACTAAAGGTCACCTCACCTCACAGTAAGAAAACATTCTTTTCTGTCGGTGAAATTGTGGTATATTCTGCTTCATGCACATCTTGAAAACAGAAATCATTTACATATGCATGTATGTGTGGCGGGGGAGATACAGAAGTGGCGAAACCAGTTTTGAATTTACCATTTATCGTTTTATTTACCTTATGAATAACTATTACAAAAAATTTGATTTGTGGTCCTCTTAAATATGCAAAACATTTATTTAAAGACAGTTCTTTTCCAACTGTGATATCTTCCAAGTAGGTTTACATACAGCTGTTTGCAGTAATTGTGTGAAGAAGCACATTTCCTAGACCTTATTTTAACCATACATTGCAAAGTAATCAGTTAGTATATACTGTTTGACCCTTTTAACTTACTTGAACTTGTTAGATAAAACTGTCTTTGATCCAGATATAACGGCAGCATCAGTTTCACAAGAGTGCATTAAAGTAGTCACTTAACACATTATCCACTTTGTGTTATTTACATATCAATCTGAACAAACCCTACTTCATCCAGGGAGCATTCACTGCATGCTTCAGTGGAAAGAGGCAGCTAGAATGTTTGTTTTTTTTTAACATAATATTAATAATGATGATTCTAGCAGTTACTATAGTGTGTGTTTGTGTGTGTATGTGTTAATTTGTCCTTATTATTATTATTTTTTTTTTTTACTTATGAAATAATCACCCATATCCATACACAATGTGTAGACATACAGTTGCATGTGTTGCCCATTACTGCAAACTGTCTATAATGATATTTAATTTACTTCTTATATTCCTTTGTTTACCTTTCACTAATTCTTGCATTTTAGATTGTTGAATTCATTTCTGTTGTACTATTGATATTGTCCAAAAAAATAATTACACTTGGTCAATCATTTTTTCTTTCATGCACTTTAAGGTGGTGAGTTACAAGGAATGTGCTAGAATTGTTATTCTACAAATATTAAAAGTGCAGTATGGCACTTTCAATAGAAATGCTGGATAGAAAATAGCTAGGCATGATTGTGACTGAATGTGCTCAGTGCAGCAAACACATTGCTGATCGCTGTGTTATAAACAACTGGCACATTTCAGTCAGTATTTATACTCAGCTACCAGCTTAATCAGATGTAGCATCATTTACAAATTACAGTATTCAGAAGGACAGGGATTTTTTTTAATATTGGTCATTCACTACACTCACTAAGCATTTTTTTGTTTATCCTGAATGACTGATTTCATTCTTTGAGTATCAGTATTTTGTTTAGTCTGGTTTGAATCTGGTTTTAAATCCAGATATCAAACATATGCAAAGCATGGGGTATCAGCCCCATTATGTCGTTCAGATCTGATGTTTAGTAAGCATAAAATAATTCACATTTGTTATTGGTCCAAAACACATAAGAATAAATATTTCATATTAGTTAAAGCCAAAATTATACCTATTCTTTCACATTTGTAATGCTTTTCAGCATTTCCGTTATTCAGAAATGTCAGTTGATTAACAACTTTGCAATAACACCTGCAGCCATTATTGTCAATCCAGTGGCATGAAGAGGAAGTAGTTCCTACCTACACCCAGTGAAACCTGACTGTACACTGTTTACTGACCTTTAATAAAAGGTGTAGAACCCTTAGGTTTTATTTTTCACATAGCCATCGCACGTCTCTAAACCCACATTCAAGCATATAGTCAGTGTTTTACTACAGCTTTGCAAAGGTCACTGACAGGACTGATACACAGATCATGTTCAGAGTTTTAATTCACATTTTACTTTGTCTACATGGGTTGTTGCTTTAGCTGCCCATCTCTACATTCTGCACTTTTATTTGACCAGTTTGTATCTACCGTGCTTTGTCTTCACGGGCAATGTGTAGCATTATTTTAATCTTCCTATAAAAGCTCCATTAAACATACTTCATGCAGAACATGAATGGTCCTGAAATTTTGACAAATAAGTCAATTTAATTTTGAACAAATAAAGGTTTAAGAGGGAGATTTGTGCACTTTGCTTTGCATGTAAAGCCACCACTTAATTTTAGCAGGCCTATTTGAATATGTCATTAACTTGTAGATACATGGCCTATGCCTTACTTTTAATGACGTAAACCCTTTTATATATTTCTGATTGCTATAGTATTATCGTGTTATGTTCAGGTACTTAATTTGCCTTCAGAAAAATTATGGTTTTTTTTGCTGATGTCATATCAGTGGTCTTGGTTTCTTGATTCACTCAACTACCTGGGCTTATATCAGAAAAATTCCAGCAGGAAAAAGAGCCATGCACCAGTAATACAAAGGGATTCGACTGCTTTCCTTACAATCTCTATATAAAGATTTCTGTCACTAAAAATGTAAAATTATACCAGTTTTCATTGGACCTTTGTAAAAATAAAAAGTCCCTAAGATCAGTTTAAAAGATCTTATCAAAAATTTGGTATAAGTAATTGTTCTTTAAACCTTTCTCTATAACTACACCAATTTTGGTGATTTTCTTTGCAGTGGATATGGATTTATCTAGCAAAATATGATTGCTATCTACCCCAATTAGTATTATGCATCTCTGGTTCTGTTATCAATATTTTGATCAGGATAGTTCCTTAATATATACCAGTAATAAATTATGCAATAACATCACCTTAATAAGACAAATCTTGGATTTTGTGTATTTTTGTGCACTTCAAAGCAAACTACTGTATATTTTAGGGTAAATATCCATAAGTCCACACTTTTTAAATGGTTTTCATATATTCCCAACAGCTGCAGTTTCATAACATACTCATTTGGCTACATCTATATTCCTCATTTAGCAAAAATTTCTTCTGATATTTAGATATATTTTCAAAGTTTAAATGTACATTTCACTGTTGTTGTAGATGGATATTGTCTAATGAATTTATTACTATAATTAGCCTGCATAATGTAATTTAAGTTCATATATTGGACCATTTTAGAAGTGATGTAATTTATGTCCAGAAAGCTCCATATCCTGTAACGTAATTGCATTTGTGTAGTACCGGCTTCAATCAGTAATAAACAGTTGAGGTATTGAAACTTGAATGTAGATCTGGTGTCACTATACCCAGTCTATCCAAGTCAAGATGAAACCTTTCTTACAAATAACCAAATTAGACCAAAACTGGTCCATCAAAATAATGCCCCCCTCCCTTCTTTCCATTGGAAGGACATACAAACTAACAAAATACAATGAGTTGAGCTGATCATGCTATATGTATAATAAAAGCCAGATTGATTGGCCCATTTTCTTCCTCTTTTATATTCCACTGCAACATTCAGTGAACATTCTTTCTCAGAGCGGGTGAAAAATTCCCACTTATTTGCAGAGTAGTAGAAAAACACTAAGAATGACTTCCTGTGGGTATCCCCCGCACATGGATATATGATCACTTGGAATTACATGGATCTTCATTGCCCGCAATTTCAAGAAAAAAAGTGGTTTTCCTAATCAGATGTAATTTGGTTGGAGAGCTGTCTCCTGAGAGTGCCTGAGTCTGTTCTGTATTCAGCTGAGCTTAGAGCATTGATCACTCTGTCTGCTATTGGCTGAGTGAATGCCCCAGTGGCTTGGCTTTCTTATTGATTAAGGTCCGAGATGTTTGTCACTCCTCATACTGTGATAAAACTTTGGAAAGACATTAAGCAAAAATACATTAATGGTAGCAAAAGGGATCAGGGGGTCTGGGACTCGCCGTATTGGCAAATAATGCTCTGTCACGATTTGTGTTTCGTAGGGGAAATTAAAAGACCTTATATTAACTTCCAATATCAAGCATGCCCTTCTAAGGTATAGAGAACTGTTTAGTTTTCTCTCGGTTTTCAGAGGGAGTATAGGCGTAGGTAAGATGGAATTTGTCCATTTTAATTGAAAAGGACTTAATTGAGAGAAAAAATGAATGCAACAAATAAGTATGTGTATAACAGGGTTTGACTACCAGCAAATAAGGGTGAAAATTATCTTTCCAGATTAATATTTTTTTAATTTGGTGGAGGGAGGGGGAGAATTGCAAAATCAAGTTTTAAAAAAGAGGGGGAAGGTCTTTGTACATAAATAGTTTCATGTAGTATATGTGGGCAGTGCAGTCCTCTTGTCTGAGTGATTTGATTTTAAAATTAAACCTGTTCTAAAAATTATCTTCTGATTAAGCTATACACATATTGAAACAGGTGAAATGCATTGTCGCTTGCCAAATCCATAATTTAACTTAGTCAAATACAAATGACAGTACCTTAAAGTGATAATAACTCTTCGTTTCGGCCAAAAAATGAATTTTCCTGGAGTAAACAACAATTTTCCCATACTTACCAATGGTTAATGAATCCATTTTTACATTCAAAGTTAGTCCCTGGTTTTTTTCTAAAAAGTTTGGTTTTTTGTTAAAATCTCTTAAGAGATTTTAACAGAGCATAGCCATCAATGGAGGTCACGTGGTCTAAAGACAAGCTCAGATATCAGAATAATAGCTATAACAGCCGTTTTTGTGGGAAAACAGAATATAGTATATTTTTATGAGTCACTCACAATGTTTTTATTGTGAAATACAGATTTCATACGAAGAGTTATTATCCCTTTAAGTCTAATAAATATTATATTTACCATCTTAATACATATGAACAAGCCATATAATTGTGAACAACTGCTGACACTTGTACTAAAAGAAACCGAAAACAAGTCACATGGTGTTGACCTTAATTTACCGTCTGATTGTTTACTTTCCCCATAATTGCAAATAATGAAATATCTACATATATTTATGGTAAGGTGTTATTATATCAGCCTGCTATGTGAATCAATTTTCCCTTTGCAATGTTTGACAGGTTTGAAGGAGACAACTAACAAATTTATGGAAGCGTATAAGTGCCACAACAAACAACAAAATCACTCAACACACAACACAATTTCAACTCAACACATTTAATTTCTCGACACAACACCAAAGAAAATCGCAACACAACACATTCACTTCTCGACACAACGGAAATAGATGGCGCTTTCGGCACGGACGTCTTAGAAAAGCCGCGAAAACCCACAGAACGATTCTGTGATTGTTTCCTTATTTTCTCAAGGCATTCACAATAATGTGTCACTTTTGGGTCCAGGAAAGCGCACTTTTGAAAACATTGTATTACAGAGTAGTTTTAATATCAGATAATCTGTTGTGAATGTTGCATATTCTATGCTGAGTGTGTGTGTGTGTGTATTGAAGGGAGGGGGGGGGTATTAATGTTTAGAGTATTGAAGCCGGGGGATATATCGTTACTTGTTCCTGTGCTCACATAAATTGAAATTCTAATATTGTAAATGCAACATAAACATTTGATAATCAATGCAATGTATCTTATCTAAATAAATTAGTTCAGTAAATGTTTTCTAACACTTGCAATTTTGCTCCTTATGCTTGTAAGCATGTAATCTCAAGGGGTGTTCTATATAATTAATTTATAAATAATAGCATAAAAACATTAAATACTGTTAAAAATAACATGTTGTCTATCTGGCTGTTACAATATTGGAATTTCAATTCATGTGAGCACAGGAACAAGTTTTGTTTTATTCAGTTTAATTTGGAAGTGTCAAATAGTGTATGCAGTGTCAAATAGAGCGCTGAAGTTTCGTTTTTCAAAAACGATTCTAATGCCCAGAAACCAGAGTCGTTTTTCGAAAAACGATTCTGGCAGCCAGAAACTAGTATCGTTTTTCAAAAAAGATTCTGAGAAGCCAAAATCGTTCTTGCAAAGAGAAACAGGAGCGGAGGAAGTGAGAGGCAACCTGTGAAAATTATTTTCTACCGCGACCAGTTAAACCCTCACCGTGGACAATTTCACCCTCTAATAGGCGTCTACAGTGCACAAGAAGCCTTCACTGCGGAAGCCTTGCAGGGTGTTTAGGTTGGTGGGAGAAGGCGGGGTTGAGGGTTAGGTTGGGTTAGATGCCCAAAAAGCAGTGTCGTTTTTTTTAAAAAACGATTCTGGCAGCCAGAAACTAGTTTCGTTCTTCAAAAACGATTCTAAGAAGCCAGAATAGTTTTTTACGGGGAGAAACAGGAGTGGACAGAGTAGAGGCAACGCGCGATTTAAGTCTACCGTGACCAGGTAACCTTCTCTGCGGAAGTTGGAAAGGGTGTTATACGTTCTCTTCTCGCCGTGTGCTGAGACCGAGACAGTAGCGGTCAATGAAATAGGTGTCTTTTTTAAAAAAAACGATTCTGAAAAGCCAGAATCTTTCTTTTTCAATAAAATTAAAAATGATACCACAAACTACAAAGGAAGAACCTGGGGGCCCTTCCCCCTCCTCACTCTCTTCCGCCAACCCCCAACCCCACCAAAACACCCTTCACGGTTTTCGCTGTAAAGGCGGCCTGTGCCTCGTAGAGGCGGTCATCTAGTCTTCAGTACATGGCGAGAAAAAACAAAACTCCCTGAATACTCTGCCCGGCATCGGCGGTGAAAGCTCCTTGTGCGCCGTAGGCAATGATCGGCGACCGCCTCGGTCTCAGCGCACGGTGAGCAGAGACCGTAACACCCTGTCCGGCTTTCACAGTGAGAGTTACCTAGTCGCGGTACACGCACACCGCTGGTTGCCTCTCCCTCTGCTCACCCCTGTTTCTCTCCGGAAAAATTATTCTGGCTTCTCAGCATGGTATTTGAAAAACGAAACTAGTTTCTGGTTGCCAGGTTCGTTTTTGAAAAAGACACTAGTTTCTGGTTGCCAGGTTCGTTTTTAAAAAATGAAACTGGAAACTAGAAACTAGACACTAACTTCAGCGCTCTGTGTCAAATTACAAGTTCAGTGTTACTATTTACTATGAAATGCTAGTTAATGAAGTACAGATGTGCACTGAATGTATAAATTGTCACATATGACATTGGTCGGTCTGAGTACAATTAGAACACTAGCTGTAGTTTTTAAATTATTTTTATTACTTTTAATTTTAATTAATTATTCTTATTTTCTGTAATTTTGGGTTTGTTTTTTTGTTTTAGATTCACGGTATACTATTTTTCAGGTCAGCTGATAATTTGAATTACTATTTATAAGTGTTACTATTTATAAGTGAAGAAAATTTTCTGAAGTTTCATAATTATCCACTTATATTTTCCGTCAAATCCGCACCGATTGTCCATAGCTAATATATCTCCCGGCTTCAATACTCTAAACATCAATAATACCCTCCCCCCCCCTCAATACACACACACACACACACACACACACACACACACACACACACATCATAGAATACGCAACATTCACAACAAATTATCTGATAATAAAACTTCTCTGTAGTACAATGTTATCAAAAGTGAGCTTTTACTGGACCCCAAAGTGACACATTATTATAAATGCCTTGAGAAAATAAGGAAACAATTACAGAATCGTTGTGGGTTTTCGTGGCTTTTCTAAGACGTCCACACCGAAAGCGCCATCTATTTCTGTTGTGTCGAGAAGTTAATGTGTTGTGTTGCGATTTTCTTTGGTGTTGTGTCGGGAAGTTAAATGTGTCGTGTTGAAATTGTGTTGTGTGTTGAGTGATTTTGTTGTGTGTTGTGGCACTTATACGCTTCCGTACAAATTTGGCAATAAGATTGTGCAGGCATTGTAACACATGCTTTGTTGCAAAAAGTTGGTCAGGCTTGTCACTGATGTTGACTATGCTGACAAAATCGTAGGTAGCCGAAGCCATCTCCTGGCAGGCAGAACCTGGTAGCCTGGCCTGGCAGTCAACTACCTCAGGGCTAGAGGGCTACCACTAATATTGAGCCCTGGATATCTTTTATAAGGTCTTGAAAACCTGGAAATAAGTACCTGTTTTCGTAAGTCATTAAAAATTTTTTTTTTCAAAGTAAAAGTATTGTCTTTCTTTCTTCACTTCTTACGAGAACAGCGACATTAGTTTTTTCAAACCTTTCTTCCATTGATTTATCCTTTAGGTGTGTCTAATGTCAAGACTTAAATCCTTGACTCCAGATGAACAGGGAGTTCTTTTTGTATAGATGTCCTGAAAAAGATTGAAAAGTATTGTCCTTAGAACCATCATTGGCAATCAAATTAAACCAATGCTTTGAGCAATCCTAAGACATCTACGGTCATGTGGCACCTTGGATGTGAACTTTAACAATTGTTGTTCTTTGGCTTTATGAAATGTAGCATAACTCATTTGATTACTGCTGCTTGACATTTATACGTTCTTTTTTTTTTTTTTTTTTTTTTTTTCGTGACAGTTTTGGACAACATTTGTTGCCAGCAGTTATACACTACACAAAAGGACAGGAAAAAGTGCAAAAGATCTGATAAGCTTGAAGTTTATGAAATATGATGGGCTGTGAAGCAAGTAGCCATTATCCTGTGCCAGTTATCACATATCTGAGATGTCTTCCTGTCTGTCTTTAGAAAGTGATATGGTAGGTTACAGGAAGCATTAGTGCTGTATGGTTGAAAAAAGCACAGATCCAGTAATGTGACCAATGAAGCATGAGGCTTGATAAGTTTAATGATGTCTCTACAGGATTGCAAATGCTTTATAATTTTCATATCTAGTGTACAATCAATACTCTTCTTTTTTGGAAAGTAAAATCACGTGGTAACAAAAAACAAGTGATAATTATTAGTTTCTTCTCATGTTCAGAGCTAACATTAATGGTTGCGATGTGCACTAGGGGCTTGAATTAAGAAAGTATCTGGCAAGAATTTCTGGAAAAGTTTGTACCATAAACTCAACTGTTTGTCTAGAAGTTTGGTAAATGGTTTTTAAATTAACGAGGAAAAGGCACTATCTGCATTATGAGAGTATAATTGGTTCTCTGTAGGATGTGTTGGTTTGTAGGATGGAAACTTTCTAAATAAAGGTGCTGCTTACTTCAGAAAACATGTGAATCATACAATATATCAAACGCCAAATTATTGCCACTGTGTACTTAAGAAAAGTATAAATCAAATAGCTCATTACCAGAACATGTGCAGGGCATACTCTTTGCTTGATGCAGCTCGTGCAAACAGCATGTCTTTATTAATGAAATGACACCAGGAGTAATGTCTCCTATGGGAATGTTTTGTGATGGTTTTTGCATCACCTTTTCCATTTTCATTTTTCATCCTCATTTCCTCTGAATGAGCATTTTCAGTGAATATGAGAATAAGTGTGCGGTTTGACCATAGTACTTCATTTATCAAGGGAAACACACGGTTGCACCTACTTTGACTTGTGATTGGCATGCATTAGACTGCACCCTACCTGGCCATGTATTTTAGGCAGTAGATCAGTGGTTAGACCTAAATATAGGAGTTTTAAAGATGGATTGGCAACACAGGCCTGTACGGCTTCAATTTGAATCAAAGAAAATGTGAAAAACCATACCATATTTCTCATCAAAATCTGTAAATGTCAAGATATATTTTGTGGGTTCATGGGAATCTAAAGCTTCTGTCTGATTTCCCAACCGGTCACATGTTCTTAATTTATGGAGTTCATGAATGGAAATGGAATACCTTTGTGCACATCCATAACCTGTTAACGACATGTTCATTTCTCCTCATCTTCTTTGATAAGACATTTCTGCAGAATCTCAACTCATATGACATGTTATACAGAGATAGTATTGTAATTTGCATGAGGGACCAAAAAGCTTTTTTTCCAAGATTCACAAAATTGACAGGTTTCTTTTTGAGAATGCCAATTTTTTTTTTTTATCTTAGATGAATTTTGTCAGATAAGATAGTAGCATGTTCCCTGCTTTGGTAGCATCAGAGACATAGTAGAGCTTGTAAAATTTACAATGCGAATCCTACTCAGAACAGTGCTTTTACATATATTTTTCTTTTTTTTTTCTTTTTACATTCTTCTAGACAGCATTTTGAATATCAATTCAAGTTTCAAGTTCTCTAAGGCATTGACACTCTTGAAAAAAGGGGTGATTATGAAAATATTTTAATTACTCGAAGAGGATATTCGACTTATACTTGTCAGTCACCAAATTTCAGTATGTTAATGCCTGTTAGGTTGAGTACTTGGTTGGCTGCTACTTGCTGTCTGTCGTAGGTAATTTTTATCAAACCAGTAAATGCCATAGCATGCATGTACAGGTGATGCCATCTGGATAATATTTCTTTACAGAATTGCAGAGGAATCTGTTTCAAATGTTTACAAAAAATAACAGACAGAAAGAATTTTCGATTTAAACCCAGACTCAAAAGAAGTTAAACTGTTTTTTTGAACAATAACTAGCCTCAGCTATCAGTAAAATAGTTCAGTGAAGTCTGATATCTCTGATTTCTTCCCCTAATTGTTAATAATTGAAAGATGTGATGGTCTGACAAAAAGCATCATTGTATTTTATTTTGTTTAAGTAGCCAGTTTTGCCCAACTCACTGTCAGAACTGCTTTTACTAGTTTTTCACTGTTGGCAATTTAATCTTGCTTGAGTTTGTTATACATGAACATGGCATTCATAGAAAACCTATGACACTGTGCCCTATTATGGCCTCACCAATAAGTACATATCAGAATTTAGTTATCAAAACTGTGTAGTGCATGGAACAGTGTTTTTCTAAGGCAATAAACAGACAGATAACTGCATTATTGGATTTCTTACAGCAATGCTATTGTTCTCCTTGCTGCAATATATTTAGATCATGATAGAAAATTGTTGCAGTGCAGGTGTGCATGCCATAGCACTGTATTTCATGAAAGATGAAAGATAGTGCAATCCCAGCAGCTGCATGCTTTGCCGATTCTTTGATTGTCTTATTTTTCCCTCTCTCCCTCTGTATGCTGTACTAACATGATTGGGTATTTCAGTCTTTTTCAGTTTATTATTTGGGAGGGTGTCTTTTTCCTGCACTCTGTAATTAAGCCAGGATTCCTACAAAAGTGGAATCACATTAAGTTTATATTGGACTCAGTGGTGTGTAGAATGAGGCTTCAGTTTTCCAATGATGTGGATCTTTTTTTTTTTTTTTTTTTTTTTTTGGGGGGGGGGGGTTACTAAATCTTCCAAATTTTTGTATAGCCAGCACTTTTGTATGGAAGTGTTACATCATTTTAATAAAATTACTACCTCAAATAAGCAATTGTATTCTTAAATACAAAAAGAAATTCAAGAAATGTTCAAATCCAAAGGCTTAGTTAAACAAAAAAAGTGGTCTTAAAAATGGGTGTTATTAGATTTATCTTTGAGTTTGGAACTTGGTAAAATAAGGTCAGTAGGAGATGGAAGTCTGTCCATGTTTCATGGAATACCTGGAAAACATGTTTATTTATGACAGTTTTGTGTCCAAATAATGAGCAGACACTTGTTTTTTATATGTATGGTTAATTGGGTTTAAAGATGCATGTTCAAATTATTGACGCTAAATCTGACCAAATGCCACCATTATGTTCAAATGGTATTACTTTAAGAAATACCACAGGGTTTTGTTTCATTATTTTCCAAAATAACGATATTTCCTTATATATTTCCTGCTTATTTTGTGTGCTTAATGGACTGAAGGAGAATGAAGGAAATTTATGGCCAAAAATTTAAAGAAAGTGCAGTTTTAAATCCTTTTTCTGCTGCCCTGAAGATTAATTTTGGTCAGCTTTTTTGCATGTGGGTTTTATTTCTGTTTAAAAAACTGTTTATAAAAATTATAATTTTTATACATTACAGGACTTTACTCTCACTTCAGATGTATCTTTAAAGAATAAGGCTTATTACCATGATTTTACCAATTTCATTTCTCTACTTAAAAAGTGACACAAATGGATATGACTCACAATTGCCATTGTGAAAAAAATGTGCTGTTTACAAATCTAATGGTCAATCTCACCAGACTTCATACCCTTTGTTTTTCATCCATTTAAACATTATCAAATTTTGAAATAGATGTTTGCAAGCAGAGCTTGGTCTCTGCAGAGAAAAGCTTACAGAATTCCTAGCAATTAGTAAGCAACCATGAAGGACAAAATCATGCCCCTGAGCTGAAATTAAATTCCATTTCCATATCACACAACTGTCTTTGATTTTATACGATGTATTTCCATGATTAAACAGACTGTGATTTTCAAAACTTTTATTTCTAAACCTTATGTTTTAAATATATAATTTTTCTGCATGAAGGTGTCAATCAAACCGCCCTTGGTTGAAATTGTTTTTACTACCAAATTTGAATGGATGAAACCCTAGTGATTACAGCACCTGTCATCAAACTGTACATTCAAACATCCTTACTTAAACTAGCTTGATTACCAGTGACAATAACAAAAACAGTCTGGATGTCAAAAATATGGCAAAAAGGCATTTAATCATGTAAACAGACTAACAATTTGTGTAAAGGCTATAGAGAAACAATAGAATACAAAAAGGAAAGAGGGAGGGAAAAAATAACTGCATATAATTCCCATCTAGTAGGAGTAGAAGTGGGAATTGTTATTGATTGATAAGTTGAGTGGGAATGAAAGGTAGAAGACTGTAATGGAATCTGGCATTGTTCATTTAAACTGCCTGAATTGACTGAAAAACATACCAGTTCTTTAGATTTTCATGCTTGATAGCCTCTTTGTTCCACTTGATCTTCTGCACAGGTGTTTGTTTGCAAGTAGCTGGCATTTATTTTTAATTTGTTATTGCTCAGTAGTATTACAAAAAGTTAAATGAGCCTTAACTTGATATCACGGAAGATGTTGACACACGTAATGAAAAATGGATAATATTTTGGTCTTTTTTATTTATTTTTTCTATGGATTTTTTCAATAAGATATATGATTGGACATAATATGTATATTCTATTTTAATGGGGATGACTGTTTTGTGAAGAAGATTAATAAAACATGAATGATGCAGTATATTAGCACGGTTGCAATATTAATTGCTGAACAACAAACACAATATATTAGATATTTTATCCAAACTCTCTTAAATAGAAAGCAAATTGTAAGAACACCCAAATATTTTTACATATATGATTTGACACTATGTGCATTATGTTTTCATGCCCCCATGTGCCAACTTTGTATATTTAAGCACCATGTTAACCCCCTCTCTTTCTCTCTCTCTCTCTCTCTCTTACACATACACACACACACACACACACACACACACACACACACACACACACACAGATATTACCAATGTCTTTATTAGACAATTGCCTAAGAAATATGTTTGCATGCCTTCACACATTAAGATAAAATCAATTATGAAATAAGGGGGTCACACAGACATCATGTTCCTTTGATGTCCTCTTCAGTCTATCATGGGACAACACAGTTGTTTCACTGAGAAATGATTATGATGATAGAATTTATTGATTTACTCCTTTAAATATGATGAAAGGAAGTGAAACCTCTACATTTTCATCTGTTAGTGTGGAGGAATATTCAGTTAAAGAAATGTAAAGATTAGAGAACTATCCTCCTTCCTTCTCATTGTGAAATGATGCTATTATCACCTCATTTACCTACTGGTACATGGAGGATACTGTATTTTTTAGGAATCTTTTTTTTTTTTTTTTTTTTTTTGTATGGTTGATTGCCATATATCATAACTGTTAAATGGCTTAGCACTTAGTTCTCAGATTATTGATTTAACTTGACTCTAAGTGTTAAATTGATAGCAAAAGTAAGAGAGATACTCAACCCTCAAATTCTGTAATATACTATAAGATTATCAGTTGACATGTTATAGAACTTTCATAGTCTGCATATGTAGTGGACATTAAGGGGTTCTGTTTTTTATTTATTTGTTGACGACATTTTGGTAACATAAAAATATCTTTTCCTAAGAAGCAGGGCTTTCCTCAAGATTGTGGTAACAGCTAGTCGAAATGGGCACATCTAATAATCTAGATACTTCAAAATGCCTTCTGGGAATTTAACAGGCAAATTTCAAATCAAGTGGTCATATCAGCAAAATTTTGTATATGCCTTCTGGCCGTCTGAGGAAACTTGCTGTTCAGATGATGGCTAGACTGAGCTCTCTGGAGAAATACTTGTATGGAAAGTTTTCCCCTGATTTAAAGCTATGTTTTGTTTGGAAACTAGCTAGTTTGAGCACAGGCCTTGTGCATGCTTGATTTACTCTTTGGAAACCAACAGTGCTGCTTTGATTTGGTAATTTGTTTTATTTTACTACCAAAATAAAAGAGTGGATTGCAGATTCTGAATACAAAAAAGGGTGTGAATTATGGTAATCATCATATTATTTTATTATGAGAAACATGAATACATAATATTGTGATTGAACTGAAATTTAGATCCATAACAAAAAGCTCCTAAATTATTTAGTCCAGTTAATCACATCCTGCAGTGATGGAAAATTGTAAAATGAGATCTTAATTAGAGTAATTTAAATATTTCAAATTGGAATTTATGGATTTGTAACTTAAGACTTAGATTACTAACATGAAAAGTGAGTGTTTTGTTACTCAAAATCAAGTAATGTATTTTCAGAGGTTGATGAAGTTTGGGAATCATATTCCATTATCCTTTTAACTTCTTTTTAAAGTCTAAATTATGGTATTTATTTCATGAAAATGTCCTGTCCATTTACAATGATATTACTTTCAAAATAAGGTTCTATTGTATGAGTACTGACTGCTTTTAATTCATAATGAAATTTTATGAAACCCAGTTGGCTTTCTGAAGAGAAATTGAGATAAATTATGAAATATGTAGCAACTGTGTAGGAGGCCCAAGTTTCCAGGTTGCAAATTGCAATCAAAAGTGCCCTGCAAGTATGAGATTCCAACCCGTTTTTATAATAGTATATAGCCTAGGCTACCTTTAAATGCTGGGTCAAGTTGTGCTGCTTTAAGGGCAATGAAAACAATTTATGTACAGCTTTGTCTATCTTGACTGATCAGAGAAACTTCCAGTCCAATAAAAAATGTTTAATGAAAGATCAGTTAATAATGTATCCTGGAATATATCTCTATTGATCACCATTTACTGCAAAATTGATTACCATGAAACTGAGACTGTTTATGTCCTGAACGCCATTCTTTTAATTATATCTTGTTGTTATGGTTATGCCGAGAAGACCTTAATATAATGTACTCTTCCTTTTGGTGACACTGACGACATTACACTCGTCATTACTCCCAAATTACTGTTGGCATTATTGCAGAGAATGCCACATCAGTTTCTGGTTCTTGGGACATGCTATGCATGTAATGGCACTTAAGTGGAATGATCAAGTGAAAATACTTGTAGGCAGAGGCAGTTAGGTATAGAGAATCAGTGACAGCAATATGGTAGATGATGCTGCCTGAGATGAACTATCTAGTATTTCATTAACAACTGTGACTTCATGTGTTTTATTGCCAGTTACCAAGCATATGCTGCTTCAACCTGTTGCTTTAATATGTCTGCACATAGAAAATTTCAGTAGCTGGTAATATACCTGTTATTTGCTTGAACAGGAAACCTTGTAGCCCGCATATAGAACACATTGCATGCTAATTGTACCAACATCCACTGAGAAGGTGGCTAATCACTATTATGTATGTGGACATATGCCAGTGATAAAACTAGAAACAGCTATGTTCAGCAGTTTCTTTTAGTTCCTTTAGATAGAGCAGTAGTGTGTTTTCTTCTGGCTATCTCCGTACATGAAGGTCATGATTGTGTTCTCAGTTGATATACGGCATACCAGTTCCAGCCCACTCTCATTGTGGAGCAGCTGTGATTGGATAATTGGCTAAAATATTGGCCAATCCAGTGGAGGTACCAGTGAAGCATGCCAGAGAGGATAAATGTTGCAGGCACAATCCTTACAGCAGAGCAAACGTGGAAGTTGGACACTTGTTCATCAGTAGCCTCAGGCAATGTTCTTTAAAAAAGTAAAGAAAGGGTCATCAGAACATGCAATGTTATTGTCACAAGTTGAAAAGCGCAGTGGTTGGAATTGCCAGTGAAAAGAAGACAGTTTTATGTTAGTTAAACATTGGCATGCAAGTTGGGCAAGCTCTATGATCCTATAATTTCAGAAAAATTTCAAGACCAAGAGAATATATGTTTTAAAAAAAGCAGCACGTATGGACTCGGAAACTTTAAACAAAGTGGCAAATGTGAATGCCAACGTCATAATGTACAATCTCAGCATGGTAGATATAAATGAAATGATTTCAGCACTTCACCCGCCAAATTCAACACTCTTGAGGGAAAATGTATCAGGCAACACCACAGCTGACCAGCACTTTGAACAGGTTCCCTTTACAACCGCTGGATTGGTATTATCAGCCACTGGATTCTTGGAAAACTTTGTTTCCTTACTGGCTTTACTTCATATCAGACGGCCTTTATGTGCTTTCCACTACCTGCTGATCAATTTGGCTGTGGCTGACCTTCTAGTTGCCACCCTGGCAATGATTGGAACAGTCATCTACATCTACACTGCTCTTAACCTTACAAATACCCATCCTGCAATCTGTGCTGCCAGGGTGTTCTTGGAAGTGTCTTATTTGTCTCTATTAGCACCACTCTTAGCCACATCCGCTTTAGTTGTCAACCAGTACATCGCAGTGATCAAACCACTGGAATACGGCCGCATCGTGACTGACAAGAGAATTAATTATTGTATATTGGGATCTTGGTTGGTTGTCTTTGGTGTGATTGTTCTTATCCATGGGATAGCATATCCATATGCACTGTACCAGGAGTTGCCAAATATATCTGCCTGCGACATGTATGAAGGCATCTATAGCCAAATTGTATCGTACTCTTATGCCACAATACTCATAGCCATCAGTTGTGGGGTGAGTGTGATTTATGTCATCATGTATAGAGAAATCAAAAAACAAATGAAATACAATAAACGACAAACTCAGAGTCACATGAGTAACTCCTCTGATTCTAAACCAAGCCGGCAGCCAGCAGCCAAACTGGATGCAACTATTGCTATTCTCTTTGCAACTATCTTTATTTTCTGGTTTCCTGGAATAGCAGATGCATTAGTGATAATTCATGTGAAGAACAATAACCCAACAATAAAAATTTTTCATCAGATATGTAGCCTTGTCTTCTTTGCCAACAGTCTCTGTGACCCTGTCATCTATGGCGTGCGTCTGGGGGATGTGCGTGAGGGATATCGTAAATTATTGAGCAGGGTGTGTCCGACCCGAGTGAAGAGATTTCCTGGAGGCAGTTTATTGGTGAAAGATGGCAGTCTTAATAATAAGCAATTGAAACTAGTGGGTCATAGCCAGACAAGTACGGATGGAACAGCAGTATAAATGTCTTGATGGATAATAGATGTCTGTAATAATCTGCTGTGCATCAGACGGTTTGCTTCAGTGTTTTTTTTTCCTTAAAGCATTTGAACATTTCTAATTGGCAGATAATTCTTGGCAGGATATTAGTGGCCGGATTGGATCAATCTCATGTTTTTCTTTGGATTGAAGATCTCAAGGTATTTTCCATTGATAAACCTAGATATATAGGTTTGATTGTAAGGAAGATGCTACATTTTTTTTTATCATGAATATATTTGTTGTGCATTACAATTCATCACTTGTAATCTCAAGAGGTCCATTTTTATTCTGTGTTGCTGATGTCGTACTTGATATTGTTTGTTTTGGATCAGTGTTTAGTACAGTGAGTACTGAGTATTACAATATTTATGATGTGAATAGCTATTTACGCCAAAGTCATTATATATAAATAACAGTTACTGTTCTCAGAAAGGTTGCAACACTTGTCATATGTTTTTTGCCAAGTGTATTTCACACTGAATTAGGTTTATATTGAAAGATATCAAAATTTATTAAATGTGAAATACGCAAATAAATTATTGTTTTAATTGTAATGTTTTATTTGTAAATAATGTTCTCTGAGATTGTGTAGAGAAAAAACAAAAAATAATGTTAATCATGCTATACTGTAATTACACAGTGTAAATTTCGTAATGATAGCTTAAATTATGGATACACTGTTGGTTAAGTCATTCAGCTGTACCTGTATGATATAGGTATTTTTCATTGCTACCATCTTTGTTATCGGGATAGTACCAGGATAGGTCTTGAAATCTAAGTTTTTGTTTGCTTTGTCTGTCTATCACTTTGTATGGGTGTATTCTTCCTTTTTCTGCCATAATCATTGAACAGGTATATGTACCATAACAAAGTGTATGTAAGCAAAAATACTTCGGATTTTGTTTTGCAAATTTCTTTCAGTTGTTTACATTTCTGCATTTTATATAAAAATTTTAAAGGTTTTATACGTGTGTTTTGCATGCTATGGTTGACAGGTCGGTTAAAAGCACAGGAGGCTAATTCCAGTCAGATTATTAGTAGAAATGTATAAAAGAAAGGTCAAGAAATTGCAGGATTTTGTAGCAAAACCAGGTATGTGCCTAGTTCTCATAGATGGACACTCCTGAGTGTCCTCCGTATTGGGTTTATCTTGTGAAGTGTATGTGAGACAGGAAGAGGAGAAATAATGTCATAGAAATAAAGTCATAGAAATAATGCAACAAGACTTATTTTCCATTTGAAGAAACAAGATAACTTCCCAGAAGCACAAATGAATTATGGGTAGTGAAGGACAGGGTAAATCTAAAAAAATATTCTAAAACATGTTTTTGGAGGCAAAATTTGCTGCTGAACACAAATCTGACAATTATTTATTTCTACAATATTTATTTATGTCAGTAAATTGTCAATTTTCAAAATGCAGACAAAAAAGCCTACCTAGAGTTCCATCAACAACTAAAGCACTGTAATGTGTGCCAAGTGTTTATGTTTTACAAGTTGTAGAATCAATTTCTGATAATATTATTGTGATTGGTACATTTGGGAGTCGGTTCATATACCATGAGTGCTGGCAGTTTACTGACAAGCTATACTGAAAAGCCATACTCTTAGATAAAAGAGATAATGATCCACCTCAAACATCTTGGTCAGTCAAAATGAGAAGTGCTAAGAGCTCTCAACATCTTTTGGATGGGATTTACAATTTGACCCCAAAAAAGCAATCCATAAAAAAGTATTTAATCTTACAGAGGTCCATCAAATTTTACGAAATTTGCTGGACTTAAAACTTCAGTCTGTGTACGATTATTTCCCAGTTATCTTGGTTGCCCCCCCCCCCCTCCCCAGCATTGGAGGCACACTTGCATATGGTACACAAAATTTTCAATTACTGGAACACATTTTCTTTGGAGATTTCTCTGATTTTTGCTGCGATTTCTGGCTTGAGTTCACTAATTAATCATTTGAGGGTTGTTCTTCAAAACATTCTTTGTCATGTTAACATTTAACTCCTTTACCGTCATATATATATATATATATATATACCATCCATCATGCACTATTCATGTACGTCATGTACTATAACACAGCTTCAGAAGTTCTCTGAATGTATTATTATCCACTATTATTCTTTTGAGAATGTTCTTCTCAAAGAGAGGATGGATATTCTTGGAGATCCAGACATTGGATATTTCCTTGGCAACTAATTTGCAAGTCTCAGTTTGTGATAATGATTATTTCCCCAGCTTTATACATGTAGAACAAAGGTACATCGTACATCCTTTTTAAATAGTTTTAAGATATTTTGGTTGTTTGAGGTTATAATCATGTTGCATTTTTCTTATAATTCACATTTACAGAACTCGAGACATTTTTATCTCTCCTTGTTACTGAGATTCTTGTGACCGAAATTCTGATTCTTCTGTCGAGCTTAGCAATGAACTATCAGCACACAAGGTATACCAAATTCAATTTGAAATAGAACAATGGCGGTGCTAACATAAGGGTATTGGGTTTTACAATGCTAAAAACATAAGAAAAGGCATATAACAAACCATGGTGGCTTCAATTGTCAGTGATGAGACTCTTGTTAGGGTTTTTTGTCTGCCATTTTGAAAATTGCCATTTTACCAACCTAAATTATTGTTCGGAAAATAGTTGTCAGATGTGTGTTTGGTATCAATTTCTGCCATAAAAACACCTGTAAAACCTTGATCTAAATTCTACATTACAAGAGGTACTAAAGTCTATATCTATCCATATGTACCTGCAAGGGAAAGGGAATTCTGTCAACCAGAACATTGTCCATGCATCATCCTAAAATGGGTCTTAAACTAAATGATGACCTAATGTAGATTTAGTTTGGAATCAAGCAAACGTCTGGAAATATGAGATCATGCTATTCTGAAATTAATTTTTATCGCATATCTAACATAATTGAAAATTGACAGATAATTGCTCCATGAGAAGTATCACAGGTAAAGCATCCGAGGAGCATGTTTAGAATACAGTTGTAAATTCTCTTTATTATTTTTTGTCGTTGTTGTTTGTTTCCTGTATGTTTGATAATATTTTTGTCACCATTTCATTGGTTATTATCTATCGTAACCAAAGGTCGTGGTACTTTTTTTACCATCATCTAATGCAAGAGGCAAATCAATCCATTTGTCCAAATAAAAAAAATCCATATTTGAACATACATTTTATTTGACAGCCCTGTTGAAAGATCCTTCTATTGAACAATGCCAATAAAAGAAAGCATATATCTCAAACCGGTCTTCAAACTAGCAATAAAGTACCCAGTAGCATTTCTCAGTCTGTAGATAACATTGTTATAGGCTCTAACCTTTCTTATCCCAGTGTCCCTGGTTAGAGCAGCAGGTAAAATACTAGGCTGATATTCACTTTAGATACACATGAGCTGGTGAGATGACATCAAAGACTTAATATCCTATAAACTTCCATTGACCCTTCCATGCTTAAAGTGGTAGGGATAAGGGAAGCTGTATACAAGAAGGTGAACTTCTAAATATGTCTGCAAAGCAGAAAAAAAGCTGTTTAATTTTTTTTTACAAGGAACTGAGAAATGTTCTTGTTTTCATTGTAAAATGTGTTCTGGAGATCACTGTAAAACGTGCTCTGGAAAAATGAGGGCTCTTGGTCACCATTGTATTTCCTATTGTTGGAAGTCCTAGCTTTCACCTTCCCATGGGGGAGGGGAGGGTCAGAAGAACCGTTTTGCTGGAAAAAGGCCCCCTCTGGATAAAATTTTATCTAGGTACACAAAGGTTTCATGGTTAAAGGGTCAATTTTTTAGAAAAAGAACGCCCCTTTTGAAATTGCTGGCTACGGGCCTGCCTTCCAGTATGGCTACTTAATTTTTTTGTCTTATAACTACATTAAAACACCTACAAAATTACAATCAGAATGAAATTGTTACATAAGATGATAACTGTGGCTTGTAGAGCATTGTGCACTCCTGTCCTGAGTGCAGTTCTATTTTAAGAATCCAATGTGTGCATTGAATTATTAAATACCTTTGCAGATCCAATTTGCGTGATGTTCATGATGCACATAATTGTCATCTTTTTGTTGATGAAAACAGTATTTATGTCACAATATATGCAATGAATTCTTGTTATACATTTCCAATGCACATGGGTGTCTGTGATTATTATTGAAGAGTCTTAGCATAATTGTAAAAAAAAAAAAAAACATCATTTTCAAAACTTCTTTAGGAATTTCTTCTTCATGCCATAATTTCTTGCTTTTAGTTAGAAAGTAAATAATTAATGGGGGATTATAAACTCCAACTTGCTCCCAGTGCCAGTCATTGCAGGGTAATTTTGTGAATAAATAAAAGATATGCTGTTATCCAATTTTTCAATGACATAATTGAACCCAAGCAGACAGTTATTTCCTCAGTTGTGCATATTGTATAAAAACTGAAAGTCTTCCTTTCTCTTATAATTAAATAGATAAAACTACAAAGGCTGATTTAGGACCTTTGGTATTGTCTTATTTTCTACTTTTTTTGTGAATTGATTTGAAATAATTTGTTTCGTTGAAATTATTCCACAATACCGGCAAAAGTGGAGCTAAATTGCAGATGATCATACCAGCTGAATTGTTACTGTTTTTTAGCAGTACATAAAACCACAAATATTATCATTGTGGTACTTTTTAGTTCTGTATTGGTTTGAACTCTTCTAATCACTTAAGTATATATTTCACTTCATTTTATCAATATTGGTATCTTTGTTGAGTTACCGCAACATAACTTTTGCTTTAGCTAATTAGCTAACTGGCTCAACCCCAAAGCACATGTAGTTTGGCCAAACACAGTGAATGAAAAATGCAAAAAAAAAACATTTTATCATCAATTTAAGATCAGACACTTAAATAGGGAATAGAAACCAAAAATTCCATCAGCTGAATATGAGATACTTTTTATCCCTTGGCAGAAATGTTAAATCTCAGCGAGAGCCCAGGTTGTCATCAGCCTAATTGTAATTGTTAAATAAATTGTATTGAATATGATCCAGTAGTAGACTGTTATTGTAATTGATGAAAATGTAATAAGAATTTGCACATGTCGTGTTAAGAAGAACTGCTGAGAGCAATTCAATCAGACTAGGAGGTAAGAAGAAGACGTTCAACGGCATGAGAAATGCACAGGTTGCGTGCTGCTACCACTGCATATAAAACATACTACTGATTTGACGCAGCTTCTTTACAACAGGATAAGATGCTTTTTTTTCTCTTGTTTACTTTATTGAATTGTATCATTCTTCCAGGTAATTACAGCTGAACAAATGATCAGGCTGTAATTAGTGTCTCAAAGGGACTCCTCAAGGAAGAGTTTGAGAAACACACTACCACCTCCATGTAAAAATCAATGCCTAGATTTGTTATTACAGGGTAACCAATCCTTTTTCAAACAAAGTGGCATATTTTCAAGTCACTGTATTATTCTGGCACTGAATCAAGTTTAAAACTCAGATAGCTGTGCTGTAATGTTTTATCAAATTAATTGTAAAATTGATATGTTGTGCAAAAATGAGGTGCAGTTGTTTGTCAGGAAGGTGGATTGTCTTTAAATATTGAAGTTTTATTGAGGAAATAAAAAAGAAAAGATTTCCACCATCAGAAATTTTAGAAAGACCAAGTGCTTGTAGATAAAAGGCTGTACTGATTGGAATTTTGGCAGAAAAATTATAGTTGAAGTTTGGGAGTAGCCAGCCATTACCCTATAGCTACATGTTTCAAGTGAGTTACAAAATATGCCTTGATTACATTTTTCAGTTTGTATGTATATTTCATTTTGAGCATTCATATTATTATTGGAAAAGGATGCTACGTGACTCCTGAGAAGTATGTGTAGGCTATCAAATAATATAACAGTTTAAGATAAAGATACCACAAATGACCTCTTTCATTGATAAACTAGTCTCATTCTATGCATCACTGAGTCATATAAACTGAATAATGATAGTATTTTAAATTTTGCCTCAAAATTCCATGAACTGTCACATTAGGTTGTCTTCAGTTGTAAAAAAGAAATGAACTAAAAATTAAATGTGGCCCTCATCACACACACACACAAACACACATACACACACACTAATACACATATAAGTTTAGTGTTAAACTTGGGACGGGCTGTTTGTCTCCCTTGGACAAAATCTTCCCAAGTTCTTTCATTTATAGTTTTTAATTTTATTCAGTAAAACAAGAGTGAAGACCTTTTTTTTTTTCCTCTTAGGTACATCTTGCGTGAGGAAGTGATAGTGTACCTTTTTTTTTCAAGATCACAAAGCCAGACTGCTGCAGGACATTGTATAAATTTTTAATCAAGGGGTTTTAAACAACTGCACTGCAAGCACAAGGAAGTAGGATGTAGACGGCTGTCTTGCCAAATGTAAATGTGAACTTTGCCAAATATTCATCCTCTTTTGTTGTCCAACTATTATATATATATATATATGCTGACTACTGAAGGATCATTTATCTCTGTATATGTAATTTTGGAGAAAATGGGCTGATTTAATGCTTCTAGTACCATTACCTTAACTTTTGTGTATGATTGCTACTAATTAAGTTGCTCAATTAGTTGCAATTGATATAAGGTTTATTTGCACATGAGAGAACCATCTGGTTTATGCAAACCAAGTCATTCATCATCTTAAATATTTTAGATTATTTTGAGATCTATCAATTTGTAGTATCATTAAACTTAATTGTATATAATTGGCACTGCATTTAATTCCATAAGACACCTCTCTCTCTCTCTCTCTCTCTCTCTCTCTCTCTCTCTCTCTCTCTCTCGTAGGAATTTTTTTCTTTGTGATGTGCTTTTTAATTAGTTTGAGTTGGTAATTGTCAATAGACCGAAACACAAGAATTGGTAGAACTCTTCTCCATTGGTGCTGTCTGTGATTGATTGCCGAATTACATCAAGGCAAGTAAATTGTAAGAAAAACAAAGCTGATGATATTTGTTTAGGTTGTATCGATGAATTGATGACTACACATATGGAGATGGCATTGAGTCTCATATTGTGCATTATTGTTTTGGGGCTTATTGTACATTTGTTATACCGCTAGTCCATTAATTTGAGCCTAGAAAAAACATGGTTTCATTTTATTGTAGTTGGTTTTACTAAAAATAAAGATTCATGTTAATTTTTTCTGACACTGTATATAACTGCTGTACAGTAAAATAAAAATAGAAACTCTTTTGTTAGCATAATATACTGTAAGCACTTTTTTCCATTGTATATTTGATACACTGTAGGTGCCATAGGATACCATAGAATACTGCACAATACTGAAAAATTCCATAAATACCAGAAAATACCATAGAACGCTGTAATAACTACAGTATACATGAAAGTTTTTTTTTTAATTTCTTGAGTCTATATTACTCTATCCTAGAGGCAAGCTGACTGTTAAAATAAATTCCACTTAAAAATTTACACTCACAGTGGAAAAACTGGCTTGAATTAGCCAGAGACATATCTGTGAATATCTAGTGAAAAAAATCAATCAGTCATCAATTCGTGGCCCTTATAGAGGGTAGTTCACCGTACCACCCACTCACCATTCAATAACTCAACTGACAAAATGCCACATCAGCACATGCCCTAATGGCAGTGATCAACTGGTCAACTCACTCACGCTCACATGACTGTCATGACAACTGCTCAGGCAGTAATACTCTATATATCTACATATATTTTTATCTTAGACTGGGAAAGCTAAGGGCAAGTTTGTTATTTCAGTAGCCTCATTGGTCAATATTTGTGATCCTCTTTAGAAAAATGTAATTTAAGATCCAGGGAATAAGAAGTCAATTATTCAAAACCACCAGAATCAAAGTAAATAAATTCTGCTGGACCTGGGTTTTAACACAATTTTCTGTTAGTTAATGTCCTTGTGGTGTTTAAATCTGTGTTGGAGCACGGCTTTTGGTTTTCTTGTAAAATCACATTTGCAGTTCAGTTTTAACCTCTTAACTACACCATATTCTATCTCAACAGACGTCTTATTATTTTTAGCCATAGATGTGATCAGCTGTATGTAACCAAGATTCTCTATGAGAAAGGTCCCCTATTCCCAAAAATGAAGAAAATTGCTATAAAATCCTATAAGTTTTTTCCCCTTAAATCTGGGGTTTGCCATGATGAAAGTCCACTATTTCGAAAGCAGAGGTTCAATATTCTGAAAAAGTATTAGGACATTCCTTTATTACAATAACTAGGTCAATTTGCCATATCACAATTGGCAAGATGTTGCTTGTACCCAGTAAGGCTGTGCTTATACATGCATTGTAGGGGAAAATGGATTTATTGACTACTCTACTGAAATTCGAAAGTTGGCCCTCATAACCTAAGTGCGTCCCTGGTTTCCGCATATGCACAGTGCTTCAAATTATACTTCCAATTCGTCAAGCTCACTCATCACTCACGTGGTGGAAAATGGTGAAACTAATTGCCAGGAAAAGAGTTTTATTATAGATTACACCTACAGTTTATTACGAGAACTTTGCTACCAAAATTTTAAGATGGTAGCACTTTGCCCCAGTTTCACAGTTTCTAGAAGCATCTGTTCTCGCATTTTATCATAGTGAACATTTGTCACAGCAGACCTACATCATATACAAGTGCACCCACATAGATGGCCAATGTAACCACATTCTCATGCACGTTGCCACTGTAAAGTTACACACCATCCCTACAGATTATATGCTTAGGTGTTTAGACATCAGAATTACAGTCTGCGGAGATATGGCTCTAAGTTTAGTTGTTCCAACTGGACTGTGAATGCTCCTTAGATTATGAAGTGATACCTTTTCACACTATGTTAATATGAATTGCTGGGATTGTCTGAAATGTGAAAGTATGCCTCACCTTAAAGGAGCATTCAGTTTGCAGTGTCAGGGTTGATATCTCTGAAAGGTGGGAATGGGGGAGGTGTAGGGGAGGTGCCAATCATTGAGTCATTTGCCTATAGGAGATGATAGGTGCTAGCCCTCCTACCTGGTTTTGCAGCTGTTTTGAGGTTAAGATAATCACACAACCTTCTCAAAAATCTTCACTTACCCGTATTTACCTGGCTCCCTCCTTACCTATACAACAGTGCCCTTGCACAGCCTTTCCTCCAGCCATACTACACATTTAGTTATCATCTGTTTTACAATATGTATAAAACATAGTGCATGTAACAGATCTTTCAAAACAGAGTTGAATCTGGTGTTTTTTCACCTCGTGCCAACTATTATGCAGATTTCAAAGGATTGCATTTTTGTCTCATATAATCTTGCACATCTACTTTAAGAAGGGTCATAAATTTTCTTGTTCACGAGTCATGTCTTGTGTCCACACCTTTTCCTTTTGATGATGGTGATTGATCAGTAAGCAAAAAACAGTATGGTTATTGATTACTGTGAGTATACCGAAAGGGATAGGTTAAGAGCACATTAACTGATTTATATCAGTAGATAAATAGATATTGAAATAGATTAGCAAAATTATTTTATTAGACTGATACTATATTATGATTACAATATGGTTTATGAAGAAGAAATATTTGCATGCCTGCAGTTGGGATTCCACACCCACACATGGGGGTAGCCAAATCTTTTATGTTGAATTAGTTCTGGTGTTCCAGCTGTGAGATTTAAAAGCTTTACACTTAATAGGTTTTGAAACCTCAGACTTGTATTGAATTTACTGAGAATTTTATTGAATTTACTGGGTAAAAGATGCAATCCAGTATGTGGGTGTCTTAACCATGTGTGATCTGAAAAAAGTGCATGAATCCATCTATTTGCAGCTATATATATATGTGTGTACATTTCAAAGTATTCATGAGTTTCCTTAACATAATTAGTTTCATTCACCCCATAATATAGTACGTTGTAAATATTTTTTTTCTTGTCTCTGGTTTATTAATAAATGAAGGGGGCATTCTGCTGTAGGTATTCAAGGCAGTTTCAAGTAGTCTCATTACCTAGAAATGGTGATGGCTGGGCCGCTGATTTCTTCATTTTCTATTAATTGCCCCTTGGGTGCTATGTGCACAGGAACTGTTAATGAAGACATTTTTCACTTAAAGCTTGTAAATGTTCATTAAACCTGGAATGAAACAAATCTTCACATAATAATGAAGCAGGTTTATCAACTTCTAGTAATGATGAAATATGCCAGATGATTCTGCCTTTCTCTTTCTCTTCCTTTCCCTTTCCTGACCTGAGCCAAGTCAAACAGTATTTGCATCATCAATGACTTTATACTGAAACACACTTGGAATGGAAATAAGTATAGGTTTTATTTGCGCATTGATGACACCAAGGAACTGGCAGAGAAGATTTTTCAATTTATAAAAACATGCTGGTAGACCTAGAAGGAATATTGACTTTGAATTAAAATATAGACAAAGGGATTAAATGAGTAAATATGTAACCTCAGAGATCCTGTGTCTGTCCTTATCTTTGAGGACATGGATTAAGGTATAATAAAGGAGTTTAGTGCTTGATGTCTTATGAGGTGCTGGGCACATTAAAGACTGAAATAATATCCTTTCTCTCTTTGAACCTTTTCCTGTGAAGTCTCTGTATGTGGGAAGTGTATTAGCCATAAATCATTGATATTTTTTCAGTAACTGTAGTTTCATAAAATTCCTATTAGTGTTCTCCCCAGGTGGTATCACCAACGGAGCTGAAATAGTAATGATGAACCATCTTTCTTTGTTTACAAGATATCAGTGTCTTTTGGAATGAAAATTTTGACATTTTGAGATTGGAACCTTAGACTCTGTAATCTGGAATTTAGTGTCATTTCCTCATTAAGTAAGTTTGGTGTATTTGATTTTTATTGCGTAAGTCATAATCTATATGTTGGCTGACTGATTTGTGAGCCAATTTAAAAGTGATTTGATCCCTTGTTATGATTATAGTTTTATAGAAATAGGTGCCTTTGACATTCGCAATTTCTTGTTTGCTGTACTCACTATTGACAGACCCTGACTCAAATTGTTACATGAACACAACATCATAGCTAAATACTTTGTGAAGGGTATGTCTGAAAGGTGGAGAGAGAAAAGAGAGAGAACAATTTAGATATTACCTAAATTAAGACATTGAAAACACTGGGTTTGTATTTGAGCAATTCTACTATTATATGACTGTACTTGATAGGTAAAGGGCACAAAGTGCATGTTATACATCTATACACATTGTATGAAACTAAATTTAATTTTCCTGGAAAATTTCATTTTTTCCTTGATCACCCAAGTATTCCATGGCCAAAACTGTTGACAGTTTTTAGTATGCATTTCTAATTTTTTGTCACCCACATAATAGAGCTGGAGACTCATGGTGATATATTTTATTTGTAACAATAAAAATGTAGATTTAGATCCAAAGATGGATTTATACATCATATTTTTCTTAAGGATTAGGGATATGAATTACCTTGTTGACAAAGGGGAAAATTGTTCAAATTTCCAGGATTCCAGAGATTGTATAGCCCAAAGGTTTGCTCAAAACAAATAAGATTCTGTGACATAAAAGATATAATCTAGCAATTACAACAAAGTAAAAAGTAGAGATAGCCACCTTTTATGTATTAGGTCATATTAATCACATGTGTTTGTGGCAATATGTACACAAAAGGAGTTCTAACTGTTTCTTAAGAGTTTAACAGTGATGAGAGTGAGCTGCATGCAGTGGCTGCTGGAACTGATTGATTTACGTGGGCACATAATGCATTGATGGATTGTTTTATTAATGTAGGTGGGCCCTAATTACAGATAATAAAAGCTGTGCAGTGGTAAAATTACATTACGCAAGTCTTGATTGACTCTGTTATAAAGTTTTGCCTGGATATGAAAGACACAGACAATGAGTTGTTTTTTTGTTTGTTTGTTTTTTTTTGTTTTTTTTTAATTTTTAGTGGTGCATGTAACATCACTTGATATTTCAATCCAGAAGTTTTTCTGGATGAAATTTCACAATTGCCTATAATGTACACACTTACTAATCATTGAAGACATAATACTTGCACCATTGTGAGCAATCTATATCCCATTTACACTACAGTTGCAAAAATGCACATTTCTATAATTCAAATTTTTCATGAGGAATTCGATTCGGTATTGCGTTCACACTCGTGAATCCCACGTTGAAAATTTCAGGTTTAACTTTCTGTTTTGAACACTCGCGCATGCGCTGCACAGGAAAACTCAAATACCAACAAAAATGTGTGACGGCAAATGCAACTCAAAAGACATTCCAGCATTCTTGGGAAGTATATGGCAAAATAAGTTATTCTTCTTATGTTGTAGTGAGTGGTGACCTCCAAATATGTTTGGTGCAATCACTTAAGTAATAAACAAGCATTCATAGATACCCGCACTTATCTGCACACATGCGCAGTAAGATCTGTACAGGTGTCGATTCCGGTAAGTTATTCGAATCGCTGAAGAAAATCCAGCTCGCTAGCAGGATTTTGAAAATCCGCTTTACAAAAATCCTCACACGTTCAGACTAATACAGTTATTCGAATCGGGACCTAATTCGCTATTTATTCGAATAAATGACTGTAGTGTGAATGGGGTACTAGAGGCCATCTGTGGAAGTAAGTGACCTTTGTGCTTTGCATATTCTACATTCCTTGACCTTGACCTCTAGCATTGGTTTCAATATCCTTGGTAACTCCTTGAGAAGCATCAATAGCATCATATTTAGAGGTCTGTGTTTGAACCTGGCAAATCTTTTCAGATTGGGAGAGAATAATATTTGTCTGGCAACCTTCTCTATACATACTCTTGATACTTGTTTGTATGTTAAAATTAAGTTGCATAACTTTTGAAGATGATCAACTTTAGTACCTGGCATGTAGAATCAGGCCATCTAGACAGATTAGCCGTTTGCGAACTCATACCTAGATTTGTGAAAAGGAATGCCCAAATTAATGACTCAAGCTAGATTTCATAACATGAATGTAAATTAGCAGCCACGTGCATCACGCACAACAAAACACGAACTGCAAGTCCACTTACCTACCTGTTCGCTACATTTCATTTGTGACGAGATTGTCAAGAGCACAAGTGTTAATTGCAGTGTGGATACTAGATGATAGGAATACATTAGTTTGATTTTAGACTTTTTATATGTTCTTGTATAATTAATAAAGCAAATCCATAAAAACATATTTTTTAGTTGATAGAAACGATCTCTGAATCTCTGAAGGCTCTAACATACTGCTTTTCGTATCCTCCGCCATTGAAAAGTCTTGTGTTAAATAAAGGAAGCCCTATATGTACAGCCAGAGACACCGATGAATTTGACCAAATTTTCCATGCTTATGGATGCTGTGGTTACTAAGTTTACGTTCGTGCACTGAAATTGTGGCTCGAGTCGTTAATTTGGGCACTTGTGTTCCCAATATTATGTGGTTCATGATAGCAAACAGCAATTATCATTTATGGGGCTTTAGGATGGTTATCCCTGAAGAAACCATGAGACACGTCGGATAATCACTACTAGAGTTGAACGGACAGATATTTGCCTATATTGAAATAATGAATTCCCTTAATTGCAACTTTGGACCTGCTTTTGGGGCCTAATTAGAAATGAGCTTGTTTTACATAGCTCAAAAGATATAACAATTTGCTTCCCATTTGTCACTGCGTTTGTTCTTGTCTAGTTTAAATGCACTGACATAAATGTTGGAACAGACTCAGTTGATCCATGCCTCTCTGAACCTCTCGATAATTTCAAAATCTATCATTAGCTAATGCCAAAGAAGATTGATTTTTTTGGTCTTCCCTCAAACAGTTATTGTCCAAATTCCATTAGCCTTATTTCTAAGGTCTGCGCATTTTGTTGTTTCTTTCAGAATGACTTTCAAACATATTTTGATTGATGAACTCTTTGGGAGAAATTGCATTAGGCTGATGAGAGCTAATGTTTTGATTCATGAGCCTTTGTTACCTAATGTTGATGTGACATAGACCAGAAAAACATCTGTAAATTTTCCTCTTTTTGACTCGGAAATTTCTTTTTCATACTGCTGATGAAAGATGCTTGAAGATTGTTAGGCAAATTATATTTCAGGGTTCCAGGTTAACCGTTTGTGTTATTGATTCTGGCATAACTGATAAAGCTGTAAAATGGATCAGTAAAATTATACCTGCCAGTAAATTGCTGAAATACAAAGCAAGGCACACTGATATCTTGCCATTTGGTCAGTACATTGTTTTGGAATGTCAGTAGCGTGTAAGGGTAACTAATGATGGGTCAAGTATGGCATAAGATCCTTGAGAGGTAAATTTAAGTGTTTTGTTGGACCTCATGGTATTCTGCGTATCTTTGGAAGGAGGCAAAGATGATGGGCAAGGTGATTTATGTTGCTTATAAGTCTGTAGGCTTGGGATATAAATCTCTACTATAATCATCACACTGCACCCTCTCTACTGGGGATTCTCTTCTCATGGATTAAATTGATGATCATTCTCATATTGTCTGTTTCGTTGTAAATGAAAATAGCCATATTAAAATTAATTGTTTCTGCGTAATGTTTTGAAGAAAGGAGTTTGTACAGGGTTGACTTTTGTTCAGGTAATAAGGTCCACAGCTTTGTTTCTTGTTTGGTACAATATAACTAGAGCTTTGTTTGAAAAAGATGAGAGAATAGAATGTGAATTTCTTCTTGAAGTCATTGTGATGAGTATAGATATATATTTATATTCATCACAAAGACTATAGTTAAATGTATAATGTCCGGAGAAGAGGTGAATGACTCTTGAAATATTTATTGAAAATCATCAGTCTAGAAGCACCCTGAAATATCTGTAGCAGAATCATGTGTTTTCCCCTTAAAGACTCCAGAGAAGCCCATAACACTCTAATTATAGAAGTAACCAAACTTTGAAGTGGCATTAATCAAGGAAAAACTGTATTTTTGTCAAATAAATTGAGCATCACTTCCTGGAATGTCTCAACCAGCATTAAATAAATGAATTCATAGTAAATCGGATTGATTTCTTTTGTAATCCCACCCTTCACTTTGATCACATTTGCAGATAAATAATGCACAGGAGAGCTTTTCACTCTAGTGCTGCCTGTTGTTTGGCATTTTGGCATTTAAGTACCCAGACTCCTAACTAGCACGTCATTGGTGACTAAGAATTGAACAATAGGCAAAATTAGTTAAGATTCCTTGGATAGATGTTTCAGATATCTTTAACTTTTGAATGTGGTACTGCAGATTTGAAATGGTGACTGTAAGCACCTCAGTGATAAATAGAAGTAAAAACGGAAGTTTGACTTAAAAAAGGCAGTTGCTGTGTTCAGATTGGCTGTACCTTGGTGTAGCATTTCCTTGGTATTAATGCACACCTTATATCACCGGACACTACCAAATGTCATCTTTTCAGTGCCTGGACAACTAATGCCTACTTAAGTCTTAAAGGTCACTTTGATTAAGTTAGTGGTTTTGTCATTAGTATCATCAGATATTTTGAGGATTTGACTTTACTGCTACACTTGCTTTGAATGTCAGCAAGGCTGCCCATTAGTTGTTACAATCGGACAGAAATTAGCTGGATATAAAATAGATTTAAAATTCAAGTGGCTATTGTTATTTTGACAAGGAAAAAATTGCAGCCCATCTTAATTTTTGTGCTGTAACTGACAATGGATTTTGTTGACAGATATATATTTGATTTGTAAATTTGATAGAAAATCCATTCAACTAGACTAGTCTGGTATGCATATGATAAAAATAAGGTCTTTTTTACAATAATAATTAGCATTTATGAGTCTAGCTTTTCGCTGACCTGTTACTGTACATCGGTTGATGCTCCATGAATGTTACATGCATGATTTGACATTTACTCAATGCTAGAATCACAAGTGCTGTCTGCATTGACTAATTATGAGACAGTCAGTGAACCCTGGCATTATAACATTTGATGATTTGGACCACCATAACATGTAAAACAACTGGATGAAGTGTTGCCACTTGTCTAATCTACCTGATGAATGCAATTTACATACCCATACCTACATTTTTTGGTTGTTTAGTAATAATGAATATGTGGATAAACGTCACCTGGTCCAGTAATGATAAATTGGCTTTTAACAGATTTGTATGTAGAAATAATCTGCTACTGTATTTTTCCTATTATAATTTAATTTGAGAAACTTGCATTTTTGCTTATAAAAGTGTTCTTTATATATTTACCTTAAAATAGCCTGCACATACTAAGCCACAAATTTAAATCTCATCATGCCAATGACAGTTATGGATTTAGTCTGACAGCATCCTTCATATTCCCCTTGTACAGATCAGGTCAGAATGAAACGTTATTAATTTCAGGTATTGATCACCATGAAAAGGATGAACAAATAAAGTTCGGGTTATTAGTCTTTCCAAAAAAATGAGAAATGAAATGGTAAAGTTCAAGGAGTCCCAAGGTTATATGTCCTGTTGGTTTTTCCAGCAGATGAAGAGACCATTGCCTCAGTTAAAATGTTCAGTGTTTTCTGAGGCCATCTTTTGGTTTTATTGCCTCTATATTGGTTAGTTTTTCACCTCAAATAGCCAATTTCTCATGAGAAGCAAGTCTGAGAAAGAGCGTCAACCCATAATAACTGACAGGTAGAAGATTGGTCTCATTGTATTGCCAACACACTAATGTGGTTACAGGGAAACTGGCTTTGATAGGCAATGGGTCCACTAGCCAATTAGATTAATCCAAAATTTGATGATTCTGTTAGGAATCAGACAAGTTATTCACAGTGAAAAGATACCTAGGCCATGTGATATAAATAAGTCATGTGAACCATCATTGTTAAATGGGGGTCACTACATTGTGAGACTTGACTAGAAAAAACACGAGTATTCACGTAATGTGAGGTTAACTTTTTAACAATCAAAGTGAACCTCTTTGTGCCAGGAATGTTGAAAAAGCAATACAAAAATAACAAAGAAAATGTGGTAAATTTGTACTGATCTGCAGTAGACTGTAATTTGACAACCAGAAAAAGTATTTATGGATATATTCTGACAGCATTTATTCACTGCTGCACCACACTGGCTAGTCTGCCATTATTTTTTAACCTACTTTCCTCCAAATTCTCTGAAATCACACTTGATTTCACACCAGCTGGGGGTAAGAGGCAGATCCAAAGCCGAAAAATTGCTCCTTCTTACTAATGGTGAATTGATTTGGTAAAGTCTTGATTCAAAGTGTAAGACTAGAAGCAATCTTGGTTGTCAACCTGAATTTTTTCAATCAGACAGTGACACAGATCATTCAAACTATGATAACTATGTATGGGATCATTTAATGCATGGGTTGACACATGTCAGATGAACGGTCCCTATGGTGATTGAGTGTGGCATGTCAGTTTGTAAATTGATTGTCTTTAACTCTCTATAAGGAGAATAAAAATATCTATTTGTTTATAGAATAACTACATACTGTTTGTACTACCACCTTAAAAGAGGAAGTTGCTGCTTTTTTTGGGGGGGTGGGGTGGGCATTTGTTTTGCTGCTGGATTATCTGTAGTTGAATGCAATAAATCAATGTTTTGTTTCTGAAGGATTTGTCTGTGATTTGGAAAAACAATTAACGCAAGGCACACCTGTATGGGCTGATGAAACTCAAGAATTCAAAAGAATGTTAAAGGCCAACATGGATATCAATTTATTACTTTGTAAAATGATTATTGATTGGGTTTCTTTATAGAAACGCTTTAAGCAACACATAATATCTTTGAAGGTCAAGAAATCAGGAATTAAACTTTTAAACTGTCATGAAATGAAGAAGCTCTATCAAGCATTAATGGTTTTGTGGTGTAATCCTCAGTGAGAGATGTTTTTACCACAATACTGCCACTTCTGTGGCTTTTGGCTGTGAAGATGGATTGATATCTAACAAGACATGAGGGCTAAAGACTATAGTACTGCAGTAGGGCATGATATAACAGCATGAAATGCTGGAATCAGAGATCACAATCACAGCACGGCCTGTCTCCTGTCAGTTCAAAGTGACAAAATATCATTTCTAAATCACTGATAAAGTCACCTCTGATGTAGCACATTACCAGATTTGTTAGCGTCATGCAGATGCATGAGACTTCTAAAGAAGAGAGAAGATTGAATTTTTTTAGATCATGCTCAGACCTTTGCAAAATATAAAAATCTTTTTTTTTTTCTAACTGGGCTTTTTAGGAACTTAAGATTACTGATAAAAATTGATTGTTGAAAATGAATATCTAAAAAGCTTTCTAAAACAAAGTGTTTGTAAAAAGGCCACGATGATAAAATGGCTGTGATTAATCAGTATTGTTCAGGCAGTAGAGAAAAAGATACAAGCTTATCTTTTCAAAACTGTTAAATCATAAAAGGGAGATACAGTAGGTAAATTACTGGAGATAACTTGCATTACAGTTTGATGAGGTGCATATAAATGTCAGGTTTGTCAATGGTAAAAATGTGAGGCACAAGACGCACATAGTGTAAGATGTAAGGGTTTGAAACCTTTTCCTATAAGATTAATGATGTCAGAAACCGTAGATTTTCTCATTACTTATGAGTTATTTTTGAAATGTTACTTCAGTTAAGACTACTTAGTTGAACATTAGAAGTATTATTTTGGCATTAGTATATGGAGGTTGCCAGTTGGTTTGTGTAGAGTGATATATAAAAGTATGTTTGTAAGACAGTAATTGGTTATGAAGGGATTTTGCTGTGTTCAGCTAGACATCTCTCAATCTGAGAGATACACTAGCTGGTCATCTCTACCAGCACATTGTACACATTGTATGCTGAGTAGACATGAGTATGCCTTGGGTAGATAGAAAAAGTTGCCCCTTATGCACACATAGTTTCATGATGTGAAGTAATTTTTTTCCACAAAATTCAATTAACCATGGTACTGGACTCTTAGCAGACAAATTGAGTTTTACATACTAGTAAGTTAATAATATATATAATTTCTATAAAATACTGGAGTGGTAGGACATCTTCACAGAGAGGGCTCAGACCAGTGATACTGGGAGGATATAATAATGACGCGTTATATCTTGCGATACATCATTATATCTTTCCAGTAAATAGTACACGCACATGCACACACACACACACACACACACTTATTCTTCTTTTGATGTAAGGAAGAACTTGAATGTTTATTTTCAGATTTATATGTAAAAACACTGTTGAGGAGAAGATTGTTGAACTTCAAAAAAGAAAGCTCTCCCTTGCAAAGAATGTTCTGGCAGGGTAAGTAGATTGTATCTGTTAATTATACTATCAAGGTAGGAGAAAACTTTTGGCAGGTGATTTTCTGAGCCAGGGGAAACCATCAATATTTAGCCAAAAATATATGGGCAGGGGACCATTGCTTGAGATCATGATCAGTTTTCCTTTTCAATCTATCAAGACATGCAGCTATTTATATCTATTTTAACAACCCATTTGATAAGTATTTGATTAGCATTTAGGTATTGTTGCACTATGCTTCCTTTCTTTGGCCTATGTGCTTCCTATGTATCTCCTATTACCAGAAGCTGATTCCAATGTACATCCTCCCATTCCTGTATCTTCTTTATCTTATTACCCTTCTGACTTTCTACCACATTCTCACAGGAAAAAAGTTCTCTTCCAGTTTGTTTGGTATACCGAATCAAACGTCATAATGCACTCAAGATGTAATCGAAAAGATTATTTTCATTATCTTCAGATGTTGTTCCCTAATGGTGTCAACCCACCAGTTAGTCTACTAAATGACCAAAAATCTATATTTGAATGTTTTTAGATACCCAAGCCTGCAAGAAAAATCCATATTCAAATAATGTTTTTGGGTATTCTAAATTCTTTTAAATGCAAAAGACCTGTCTGGAATGACTCATAGTCTATTTAACCCTGGGTAAAGCATCATGTTACAACTTCTCCTCTGAACAAAGAGATTAATTAATCTACAATGATTCTTTATTGACTGGGTGTTAAGAATATTTCCACCCCAGTCATCAGGCATTAGTATGGTAATCAATTCTTTATTGTAGGTCATATCAGTTATAAAGTGAACAATGGGATATTTTAGACATACTTAGATCCAAGTTGAAAAATGTTTTGTTCTTGGTACTATATCTGGTCTGGATTTTTAGGAATCGCAATGTTCACTGAGAATCAAGAAGTTGAAGCCTAGCTCATAGTTATTTTAGATAGGTTGAATATATTTATTTATGATTACCAATTACTTTTTAAAGCAAACTTGGGTATTATTTACTTGGAAAATGAGGGAAATCGTGAAAGACAGCATTTAGAAATGGAATTATTGAAGACAAAATCCAATCCAATCCTGAAGATTAAATTAACCGTCCAAAATTCTTTTCTAGATTGAATAAAAAAGTCAATTTCCTTCTTTTAATGTCAAAAAAAATCTGCATTATAAGAAAATTCCTGTAATATAAAAATAAAATGTAATTTATTGATTGCATTCTCTTATGGTTCTGTTTTTCTTATTTTAGAGCTGGAGGAGCAAAGCAGAAGCTGACCCTGGCAGATCTGCGGCTTCTGTTTGGAGTCTGAGACGTTGTGGATAACTTTGTCCACCACGTTGACTACTTATACATGATAGAACTTTGGTAGTACAGGAATATATTGCCTCTGTCATTACCATGGTCATTACCATTGTCAAAAAGTGTTCTTGCTGTGAAAAGTTTCTATCTCAATAACTCTGACTTCATTTAGGTAGTATGTTAGTATAAGATAACTTTCCAAACAGTTAGGGTAATGGTGAAGTTTATTTGAAAACCAGTTAATGCAGAAAAAGTGACTGGAAGGTGATCTAAAATTATCAGACAACTTCATCTTCATTCAGAAACATATTTTATCCCTATTCAGACTGTGAAAGATGTTCTGGTAATGATAAAATTGCTTCTTTTTTTTTTTTTTTTCTCATCAACCAAATGTGCTATGCAAGTACAGTGAGAAGTTTATTAAATGTATATTGATTTTGTATGCCATCATGGTAGAATAAAATGTCAGTGCGGAAATGATATTATTTTACACCATTTTAATGACCTGTATCCTCTTTCATGTGTATGTAAAAAAGATGAGTTATCTGAACAGCAAATCAGATGGAGCGATCATGGAGGGATGTGACTTGCTGAATACGTAGTATTTATAATCAAAGGACATATTATTATTATTATTCAAGATGGAAAAAAAACTTGGTAAAACCTGCTGTCCTTTTTTTTTCTGTAACATTTAAACTGTAGTGCACTATGGCATAAAACTGGTGCTGACATTATCCTTATCACAAATGATGCCTCATTCAACAACCTATCATTTATACTCAAAAATGAAATCAACACACTATTAGTTGTCTAGAAATGAAATCACTGCTCTATTAATTATACGCAAATGAAATCACTACTTATCAATTATAGAGAAATGAATTCACTCCTCTCTTTATCTAACAATTAGTATCTCCATAAACATCCGTCTCAAAGCATTAAACCTGAGGAAGTTATCAAAGCGCAGTAATTGTGGTTGTTGTGATTAGGTAACTGTGCTGACCAAGTGTCATTCCTGTCCTCCATGTCTATATTGATGAAATTAAAGTTTGCTGGAGAAAATCAGTAAATGGCAGATATTGCCCAGTGTCTGATCATGGGGAAGGGGTTAAATTGAGGTCTCTACATCAGGAATACCCTGACTGATTCCACGTACGTTCCTCGAAACTGGGCATGCAGTGTGACTGGCCAGGTGACTATATTACTTAGTGTTTACCTTGCATTCACAGCAGGGAGGCGGGCTGCCTTGCTCAAATTCTCAAGCATCTTACTTAAAGTCAAAAACACTGCCCCTGAGATAAATCACTACAAAAAGTTTATTTTCAATCCAGTTTACTGAAAATTATAACTTTTTCTGCATAAAATAGCCATACTGGGTACGTTGTTACATACAATGTTAATCCCCAATCTGTGGCCACTTGAATGCATGCCCAGCTTTCTGAAAATAACTGTTCACAGTTTAGAAGTTTGTTTTAGAAGTTCCATTTTATTTGAAGCATATTAGACAAACTAAAACAAGGCCAGTTGTTCTTGGAATCGTTAGCCACGTGCACATGGCTGAAGTTGAGAAGACTCTTTTCTCTCTCTCTCTCTCTCTCTCTCTCTCTGTTACATTTCTTGGGGAAAAGTGATGAAAAGTAATTTTACACGTTTTTTCTTGAAAATGCATATAAAGTTGGAATGAGTGAAATCTATTTTCTGGGTTGGTTTTTACTGAATGTGAAACACTGTAACTGTGTTGATAATTAAAATGGACCCAAATTCTTTTGAGGGCTTATTCGTTCATTCATTCATAAGCATGATTGAAACTTTGAATTTGATGCACATCTACGAGGGAAATACATGTGCCCAATATAATTAAGTGATTATTAAAAATCCCTATCCTCCACGATCTATGTTTTGACATTGACAACAAGTCAATTATGGTCAAGGTTTATTGAATTACTTGGTCCATTAGTGCTGTGGTTTGCATATATAACAAGGTTTGGGTCTCCAGAGCATGTGGTAGAGATTGAATCATTGTGCAAATTTGACAATTCCATGAGAGACATTGTCATCATTTTGATTGCTTCAACATGCCACACCCTAAAGTTATTAGGAGCTGTTTGTCTCGAAGGATTTAAACTGTCAATGCAGCCTGTGCATTTCGGAGCATTTACTTGAGGTGCAATGTATGTTTTATATTCACTTCGAGTCAAAAAGCCTGAGAAGATTGTCTAAACAACACCCTTCTGAATTTTACAGAATTTGAAGGAATTTCTTATTGAGCTGAATTGCAGTATGTGACAAGGTACTGGAAACTATTCTGACACATCAAAATTGGAATAGTGAGCCATAAATCTAATTTGTGATTATTAAATGAAGGCCAATTCCTGGAAAAAATTGATGGGAAAAATGCAATCAGTAGCAATTACTCAACCTATCAGGAATTTTGCCATAAAAGCCAAAAAATCTTTTATGACATTTCCATTGAAGTTTTAAGTCAAATTGAAGTAACTGCAAATGACAGATTAACTAGGAACTCATTTCATTGTGTCAGGAATGTTACCTGTCAAGAAACACGAGGGAATTTTAATACTTTGGCGATAAAAATACTGACAAACAAGAACAAAACTCATTAACAGATATGCCAATTGTTCTTTGTCACAAAATGTGTCAGAAATAGAAATAAAGTCAAAAAAGGCTTAATGGCCATTAAGCATTTTGTTAATTGTACCACCAGCGTTAGCGCTGGCGGTACACATGGTTTCGGTCCCGTCCGGATCGTTCCGCCGGCTCCGCCAGCTCCGCCGGCTCCGCCGGCTCCGCCGGACGGCTACCGTTACCGCTTCTCCTCCTAGACGGTAAGGGCCCCCGTACCCATCTCATGGATTTAGGTCACCTATAATCTCAACTCGTTCCACGTAAAATTTGGGCTTTGTCGGTATTGGGGTCTGGGTGTGGCACTCATTACAATGCACCCTTGTCTAAAAATGGCAAAATTAAATGCTAATTATCTACCCTACGGAAGGAGTTATGGGAAAAATTTCTATAGACGGCTTTCCAAAAGTCATATGTGTAGATTTCAAATATACCCTTGGATTTGACCTTTGACCTTTACTTCAAGGTCAAATGGGCCAAAATTTTCAAAAAAATGAAATTTTTTACGAAAAAAAATTTTTTTGCCCTGTTATTCAGACACTACACAGACTTAACCAATAATATTATTGGAAAGTGTTACCCTTCAGGTCATCTTTCATCTCCATGAATTTGGGGTCAATCGGTGCATTTTCACGGGAGTAGCGGCCATAAGATACCGAAACTGAAAACTGTCTCTAATTCGGGAACCGTTAATGCTAGAGACCCATTCTTTTTTGCATTTTGTAGAGCATGTAAAGCCCAACACTGGAGGTGGTCTCGGTTTTTTTGTATTCCATACGGTTTTCGAGTTACGCTGTATCAAAAAGTACATATTGGTGGTAAAAGCAAAATGTGCAGTACGGTAATGGATAATAAATTTTGAACTCTGGAAAAATAAAACATAAGGCTTGGCAAAGCAGACAACTTGTGTTCAAAAATGACATTATTTCATCAAATTTGAACTTCTGAAACTTCAGAGCACCTCCTATTTCAAGAATTTTGACCAAAATGACATTTTCTTTATTTTAATTAATTTTTTCTGTACGAAATTTAAGGCACATTATGGTAACTCCAAAATTATAACATTTAGTCCCTTTTATCTCCAAAACTGGCAGAGATAGGTCCATAGTTACTATTGAACTTGAATAGGAAGTCCTATACTGGCAATCTAAGTGTGACCTTGAAATTGACCTTTGACCTACTTTTTATCATGAAGTGAACTCTGCTAATTTCTTTCTCTTTTAACTTCAAACTTGACAGAGATAGGTCCATAGTTACTCTTGAACTTGAATAGGAAGTCATATACTGGCAATTTTCTGTGACCTTGAAATTGACCCTTGACCTATCTTACAAAGAACTTAAATTTGATTGTACCATATATATTTTTTGCAATAGTTTAAAAATTCTTGTTGATTGCATTTTTACAGCTTGTCAAGCACAAAACTGGTGGCTGTGTCCCTGATTTTGTGTATGTGGGGGTCTATACGAATGCGCTTGCTCCAGCTGGTGGTACAATATTCGGAGGCGGTATCGCCTCTCTGATCCTCTAGTTTATTTTTATTTTTATCAAATATGCCATTTTTAGTAACAACAAAAACTCCTCTTCAACTGCATTTCTAGGAGTTACTGCTGATAAATGCCATGGTATGATAATATCAAGACACTGCATGTGTAAGTAGGGTAAGCTGAATGACAAAGAAAGCCACAGGAATGTTTTGTCCCCACAGATCAATATTCATTTCATTTTACTGTTATGCATTTTCACCTTCAGTTTTGTTCTTTTTCCATGTGACTTGAGATAATACTGGACATATAATGAAAGTACAGTTCCTTAGAGTGCACAATGCATGATATCGATCATGATTTCATATTCACATTGAAAATTGAACAATAAAAACCCATGCCTTGTGAATTTTAAACATTTATGGTAAAATAGTTTGTGTGGCATGTCTTTATCTTTTATTCCAATTGTTTAAACTAAAATATTGGCTAACTTATAAAACCCGATCTGATTTTGTTTTTGAAGTCCACTCAAATATATTGAATTTAAATCTTTATATTACACTTCACACTGATCTTGTTCTAGTGACTAGAAAATGTTTTTGTGATGCAGATCATGTATCAACCAAAACCATTATTACTTATTATTACTTAATTCTCTCTACACAGTAGATATCATTTTCACTTAAAATCAAATTTTAAAAAATTGAAACCCCTTCACACTCTTCCACCCTACTCATCTACAAGGTTGAAGGGCATCTGTGTGGAACAAGTCCACACCCTAATACCAAGGGAGGCCAGCAGAGAAATCTGACCACTTATGAACACTTGTGAAAATTGACACAGACTTTCCTATTATTCTGGCAAAACTGACAGCTTACACAACTGGAAAGTTAGGATACAATCAAATCATAGACATAGTAGTGGATAAAATATATACATCAATCTCTATTTTCCAGACTAAAACCTTCCAAATTGAGAGTGAATGCCCCCCATTTATCCAGTAGCGTGATGTCACATAATAGGAAAAAATATATCTAATAATGAACTAACAGATTAAAATACCAACTATCCTTTGGGATCTGTACTAGTGGTTTTCAACAGAGAAATACATGTCTGTAACCTACACAGCTGGTCACATGACAGGCCAGGTGTGTGCACAGACTCCTATTATTCTGGCAAAACTGAAAGCTTACACAACTGAAATGTTTGAATAAAATAAAATTATAGACAACATAGTGAATAAAAATATAATAATTAACTGGATAAATTACATGAATCATAGATGTGTACTTAACGGTCCAGTCCCAGATGTGGGATAGATTCATTCTCAGCCCTCCTCTGCAGCTGGACTGCCGCTTTATTAAAAGTCCAGTGCAAGATTAAATTTTTTTCCTTGGAAATCTTCCAAACTGTTGTAGTCTCTCACCTTAAATGCCCTACAAGTGTCAAAATACAATATACTGAAATTTAGATATAAAATTAACTAGGATGGGTAGCCTTCACAGCCAGTGTGACAACTAATCCAAGAATTAATTGTAACTGTCATGCAGTATCAGGGCTAAAAAAGAAAAGTAAGTTGGAATAACAACTATATGTACTCAAGATGTCAGAGAGTAATACAAGCTTGTCCAAACTTTCTGTGAAGTTCCCTTTTAAGCAGTTAAAAGAAGCAACTAGCTTTGTTGAAAGAAAATGTTACAGGCAATATCACAATCTATATGTAACATGTAATATACCCACAATTATTCCAATTGGTTAAAATAAGTAACTGTCCCACTGCCTTTTCCAGGAGTTAAAACCAAAAAAAGTGACAAAATATCGATGAAGATATCGGCTATTATATAATGCCTATATAATATTAGAAATATAATATATTTAAAAAACAATACCATATAGTTTTAACTGAAATGCAGCATAGGTTTTTCATAAAATGTCTTCTTAGTGAAACTGTCAATATAAAACAATGTGTCCAAGCTAGAATTATCACACAATCACAGCTTAGTGATAACATTGTAAGTCTCTCGCATGTTGTCAGAATTATCATTTCCCAACTAATGCTCATAAAATAAAATCAGAAATAAACCCATGAATTTCCTCCACTTTGTTCTAAACCTTCAACACAGGGATCATTTCTTGTCTGTGCCAGACAAGACTGCAGAATCTTCACAGCTGAAAAATACCATCTTCCACTTCCACAGAAGTAACAAGTGAATGTTGTTCGCATGTCCACAGTAGAGAACACAACCACAAGTCCAAGAATCACACCATGATGATGTAAGAATTTAAATCAATAGCACTTTAGGGCACCAGTATGAAAACTTTGATTCATGGACAGGAGTAAATGCAAGATAGTCCACAGTAAATTGTTCAGTTCTCCACCATGAAAGGTGTGACCTGGAACATAAAGCACCTGTTACAGATCCTCACAGGTCTGGCATGGCCATAGTGGGGCAGAGGAACCGAATTGGGAGAACATCTTGCACAGAATATCTGAAATAAGAAGATGAATGAATTAAATATTACCATTAGATATATTTATGTTGTTTCGTTTATTTTTCAGGATGGGGTCTCAACCTTCATCTTGCTGATAATTGATGTACTTGAATACCATCAAAACAGGAAGTAAAATGTTTTGGCCACTACAGGAGATAATTCTTCAAGAAAAAATCAAATTAATTATAAATAGCTTAAATCGGTTGTTTTGCTTATTTCAACATTTTGAATAAAAACTAACAAAAATATTATTGGACCAAAATAACCCTGTTTGGCCTATAACATAAAGCCCAAGTAATTGGATTTAGGGTTAAAATACAGCAAGTTATCTTCACTGTAGAAGTTCAGTCAAGCATAGCATTACCTTTCCACAGTTCCTGCAGTGGTGGCGCCGGCGCACAAAGGAGAAGGGCACCTTGCAAGAGGTACAGTGTGGTGCCAGCTCATCAGGTACCCAGGGAGGTGGATCTGGAGCAAATTATTACAACATACAGCAAACTGAATTCTGCATCAACAATTCATTTTTGGTTAAAAAGCCTAAAGAAAATTAGGTACATGTTGCTCTTTTTAAGTACAGGTATGCTTCAGGTGGGCAACAAAACATGTATGACCTCACAATAAAAGGAGCACCCAAGATGTTATTCAGAATACTGAAAGAAGAAATACCCTGTGCAGGTCTCTCGTCAATGTTCCTCTCTGGACTGTTTTCAGGGGGACTGGACGCAGTAGGAGTGATCACATCCTCTTCCTCATTATCTCTGTCCCCATCAGAGCCATCAGATCTGTCCTCTAGAGAGTCACTGTTGTCACTGCGAATGTCTTCGGTCACCTCCTCGGCACTGTCCACCCTGACTAGGGGCTCAGAGGAGTGGACCTCAAATACTGCCCGCAACACATTCCTCAAGTCACTAGCATAGTTTGTCTGGAGCTGGTCAGCAACTCCTGGAAATTTTCAATAATGAGTTTAACACATGGTCTAAAAGAATAAACAAAACTGGAAACTAACACACACAAAATGCAAGTTTCTGAAGAATTTGAGGGCCATATTGTTCATAGTGACGGAATAAATTTTTCAAGTACCGCTTAGTGACATAAGAGAAGAAACAACTACATTTCATTCAGTTGCTGAGGAACAATAAGAACTTTTGGTCATGTTTCTAAAGCCAATGGAAGCCCCAAGTTTTCACACTAATCTGAAAGTTTACATGTTCACTAGGATATTTATATATCAGAGGCAAATCATTCCATTCTTCATGGTTATTAATCATTACCTGAGATGCACACAAACAGTCTGTGGATGAGGTCAGTGCTGCTCTTAAATCTCAGACGTGCTTCATTGCGAGACGCAAGCTCAGCTGCTTGGATAGCCAGAGCTATCTCCTCATCATCCTGACTCTCAGAGTTGTAGGAGCTGGTATCACTGGTGCTGCTGAAAGTGGCAAGAAAAGAATTCAAACAAGTGACCAGATGTGCTTTTTTCAAAACACTCCCAAGCCTCCATTTGCATTCATGAAAGTAAACAATTTGCAAACTGCTTGCATATTTCATATATTTGCACTCTTTACAAAATGTGTTTACAGAACTGTTGCAACATACCTCATCAAGTTGTCATAGTCACTCCCAACATTGTCGTATTCACTACTTGTGCTACATGTAGAGCAGCTACTGGTCTCACTGCAGTCATCTGAATACTGCAGTCTCTGCACTCTAGGGCAGCTAGGCTTTGGATTGGTTGAGTCGATTGTTTGATTCTTACTGTCTTTTTTACTAGATTTTCGAGGTTGCTGACTGCTGTGGGAGTTCTTATGAACTTCAGTTTTTGACATGTTTTCACTTTTGTTAGTGTTCTGTTCTTTTGAGCGTTTTTTACTGTGGCTGGAGGTGGAACTAGATGTATGCATAGGAACTTCACTTTCTGATTTCCTGCCTGCCTGCTCTTCTACAATTTCCATCTCAGTGCTTTTAGTATCCATATCCTCAAAGACATCATCCTTATTAACATAGGAATTTTCTTCTGATATATCTGACATTTGTTGAATGCTGTCCCCTACATATATCACAGTCCTGGGAGTATCAGCATCAGAGGATTGCCCAGATTCTGCTGAAGTTCTGGGACTGGTATTCACAGGCAAATGAAAGTTAAACTGGGGAGCCCCATACTGAGAGGCAGATGAACTACGCACAATTCTCCTGTTTGCATCAGACAAAAGCTCGCCAACTACCTGTTCACAAACTCGATGCATTTCCTCACTCATGGTGCTGCCTCTGCTGTTTTGTCTGGATGTTGTAGTCCGAGACCCCCCAGCACCATGATTAGAGCCACCACTGCTAGCTCTCTCACGTTCAGATTCAATACCAGTCTGGGTGCTCTGATTCCTTTTAGCAGCCCTCTTTTTCCTGTTGCTCTCTGACCCACTGTGCTTCTCCCCCTTTCCTCCACTTCCTCTCCTGTGTCGCCTGTGCCGTCTGCTCTCTGCATTCCCAGAACACTTTGAGCACTGTGTCCCTGCATCAGCAGCATCAAGGTCCTGTGATTGTTTAGGTGCCAAATGTTCACTTGTAACCCCATTCTGAGCTCCAGTGACCTGCTGCTGTTCCCCAGAGGCTCCTTCTGTAGAGTCAGCCCCACCCCCAGCAGTCTGCTCTGGAGGATAACTAGGGTTGGCTATCACAGTCTGTGTAGAGGGAGACTGGGTCATCCCCAGGGCTCCTATACTGTCATGGTTCTCTTCTGAGCTCTCAGTATCTGCGTCATTGTCCTCTTCCTTTTCAGGCTTAGTGTTCTGCTCTTTCTTTGACTTTTTCTTTTCGGTCTTCCCTGAAGCACCACTTTTCCCCTTGGATGGTGATTGTTCAACTGAGGAAGTGTTGGAGTCTGAGAATACATGTTCCACTGGTCTATACAGACCTGGTTCCTCTGAACTACAGAGAGCCTTTTCCAGAGAAAACAACTCATCTGATGTCAATGTCCACAGAAGTTCCCTGAAAGAAGGATTTTCATACTTCAACACAACAAAAAACCCTTTTTGTGCTTGTAAAGAAAGTTTCAGTGCCTGGTCTTCATTGTATAAAAATATATAAGAATCAAATGTCAGGTCATAACTATTTATTATGCCAGTAACCATTTATCCAAAGATGAAGAACATCAACATAGCATGGAACTCATTTCATAATGCTTCAGCCACCTCATGCTATATCTTGTTCAACAAATTTTTTAAACTTTGTACCACAGTTTTATAAGGTGCACAACATAAAATAACTTGTATTTATGAACCCTTTCTCTTCCTTAAATAACCATTACCTAGACACACAACAGTTTTACTTTTTTTATTACCTAATCTTGAGCAAAAGAGTTTGGAATGGTCTGTACATCTCAGACATTGACTTGGGTTCTTGGAGTGGGTTTAGAGGGCCATCAGGATATATCACCAAGCCACTAAAAGCAAACAATGAAAACCTTTTACCACAACAAAAAATGTTTATCAGAACACCTGTTTAATAATAAATAAATGGATTAACGTAATCACACACAAAATAAGTATGGTGTATGTAACAGCAGGTAGAAAGATGCACTAGTTTATATTTTTTTTTACTTTAAAGAGAAATGATATTAAACTGTCATTTATCTTTACAAATTGAAATTCTAGACGTAAGCCAGTGTACAAATTTTTCTTAAGTATATGCAGAGGATAATCACCTTTAACCAACTGTTAACCAATGAAATTTAAATAAAAAAATAATGCTAAAAGTAACACGCAGGTATGTGCTTTATTTATCTACTGCAAATAATATTGTAAATAATAAAGAAATGTTTCCAAGAAATAATGCACTTTAAGAGAACCATATATCAGTGTAAGCTTTATCATACTTACCACACTATGGCCAACCTTGGAATTGTAAACATCAAAGCAGGGTCATAGTCATCTATCATGTCCTGGGTCAGCAGCTCAACCTTTAGAGCCCTGAAATTACAGGTAAACACAGATCAGATAGTAGTGCATGACTGAAAGGTATGAGGTTCTCCTTGGCTTCCTATTACATAAAAAAACAGTCTCTGTCAATCATTTTCAATATCCAGGTATAAGTCTAAAGGATATGTACATTTTTTTTTTCAATTCATCAAGGTCAAACTTTTCTCATCAAAATATAATGGTATCGTTACTGATAAAGCTGTTAGAAAACAGTTTTAGTAAATTATATACAAATCTATCTTCCACTTGTGAAGACAGAAACCCAAAGAAAATTGATCCTAACCTGTCCACAGTTTCACAGAATAGCACAGTTACTTCCTGCAAAATGTCATACTCTTTCATTGTCTTTACAGGTACCATTGCACTTACATAGCTGCAATACAAATACAAAATATTAGACTTGTAGACAAAAATTAGAAGAAAGCATAGTTTTAACTACAATGCCATATACATGTTTCAAACTAGCATAATTTTTTTCTAATGATAAAGAACTATCATGGTAATAACTTACCTGAGCTCAAAGTCAGCAAAAAGTCTGTCAAAAGTGATGAGTGATTCTTTTATCTTAAAAAAATATAAACAAAAATAAATTTAAAAACACTCATTTTAGGGGTAACATAATTCAACAAAATATGTAACTGTGAAAATGGATATTAAATTCAACCATTCATCAAGTTTATTTCTGAATGACTTCTCAGACGTGTAATGGCACTTTAGTTTTATCCTCACATGATGTGAACTGATGAATACAACAGATATCAAATCCCTAATCCCTTCCTGGTAACTGATAACACTGGGACATGTAACAGTACTTTTACAATGTTCATTATGCCTCAACTGTTCTTGTTCACTGACGTCATTAAGGAGTAATCTCCAAACAACTTGTCCAAATGGCTTAAGGAATGCACAGTTATTCATCCATACCTTGAATAATGTTTATGACTGAGCTTTTTTTTTCTTAAAGATGGATGATTAATTTCCATAAAACAGAGGATAGAACAGGATATACAGAGGATCTCAAAAAAAGAACTGATAAATGAGACAGAAAAAGTTTTTACATAGTGTCTCAATCTATAATATGCTTTTAAAATATTGTATTCTTTGAGATTCTGCACACACAAAAAAATTTATTTCCAATGTATGTAAAGCAGGGGCGGATCCAAAGGTATTTTCTGACAGTCTTCCAAATTATCTTTGTTGATCCATCCTCCAATTTTTACCGTCTTCCGACAGAAAACCGGACAATGTAAACTTAAAAATCTGACCGTCTTCCGGAAGACCCAGAAGACGGCCTAAATCTGCCCCTGTAAAGTACAGGTAAGTTGACAGGAATTAGGACTATAATTCATGGACCCCGACTTCCTAACTGCACAAGGAGTGGTGGCCTTTTCTTAATCACACTCAACCACACATAGATTTACATGGATCTCATTGTCATTATTTCTTCAGTCAAATGTCCCAACACTTAATGTGATTAATACATCCTGGAAAAATGCAAATGAGTGTTTAACCAAAATGCTACAATAATGAGTACTCCTAGAAACATTACATTCCTACCAGCCCAAGGTGTTTCATTCCAATGAACCAATGCCATCTCTATGCCACATATGCTGTTTACTGTGATTTCCTACATTAACAGTGTCAGGTATCACACCTGAAGAACAGGTGCTATCACACCATCTGGGTAATCAACACATCTCTGGATACACTCCATTATCACATGAAATTACTGTCAATTGTTTTGGCCTTATACAGAAGCAGAAATCAAATCTTTTTTCAATTAGATATCACAGAACCTTGATTTGGCTGACTTGGCCAAAGAACAAATTGTCATAACCTAGGGGTAGTGGCATTTTTTTTAAAATTGAAAACAGCTGACCTAAACATCACCTCAAATAATTGTTATACATCAAAAACAGTTCCCCCAAGGCTTTTATCATACTAGTAAGTGTTTGTGGTCACACTTGGATCCTTTATAATCAGGAGTTGTTAATGCTTCATGTTAATCAGGATACTGGAATTATGAAACTATGTTCATAAATAATGGACACCTTTTTAGCAGAAAATCACTTCTGTGAGATTACTTGTGGATCTACAGTTAACATTTGAGAAACAACAAGGTCTTCCTTATTTTGAGTGAGCATTCTTTTATTGATAACTGTGTGTGTACACACACACACACACACACACACACACATAACCCATAAACACCACCTTAGAGAACTTGAATATTGTTCAGTTTTGGCGATAGGTCTATTCTCATTCACCATTAAGCATATTTTGACAATTTCTGCAATTTATACATCATAATTGATCATGATATGTCATCTTTTTCCAAAAAATCTTGAGCTACTCACAAATAATCCAAATTTATTCAAATCTCACCATCTCCTGTCACTCTTATATGAAGGTTTGATATATCTATAATATTATAACTCACCTCATCTGAATAAATTGCCTGATTGCGTAGACATTGGTCTCTTAGCATGCCCCTCAGCTGGTCAAGGGTTCTGGTCAGTGCTTTGGCCAGTGGTCGCATGGAGATACTTTCTACCTCCCTATTCATTATGGTAGACCCTGCTGCCAAACACTGTGAGAAAAGTAAATGATAATTTTATATATGTAAATCCACATAATACACGTAATACAAACTTGTCAACAGAAATATACAAGAGGTACAATGGCATTTCCAAGTACAAAATTAAAAGGAATTTTATATCTTTGCCTAAGTCAATTTTTAAATAATTTTTTTCATAATTTTTTAATATTTTTTATTAATAATCCAAAATAACAATTTACCTCTGCACCAAACCATAGCTGTCCTGCTAAGCTTTCCTGCAGTACATCATCAGGAAATTTGACTCGAAAGTCCCTTGATGACCGCTGTAGAGGTATGGCATCATCCATGATCCTCTGTACAATCCCTAGGACACGGTCCTGGCACTGGCGTAGTTGGTTCACCAACAGTGTGCATCTCTCGGGATCCTTACGCCCATCAAAACTGTCCAACTCAGCAGCGACTAAGTTAAGTTCCTCATCTGCATAGAAAAACTGTGCCAGCAGAGATGTGTCCGTTTTCTGGAATGCAGTTTTTTAAAGAATGCATTTACCAAGGTAAATCCTTAGATACTTAAAATAATGAAACAACAGAACTTGTTTTATTGGTGAACAGTAAATACAAACAAATGTGCATCAACTGAACTATTTATCTGAGGCATGGTCCTTCTCCTCAACAGAAGACTGGAAACCTGAGGCACCTCAAGAACTATTTGATTAAAATTATATTTGACTGGTCAAATTCAAGTCTTAAGTTATAGTTCCTAAAAATAAAAAGCATTCCATTACACACTGAGCAGCACTCCTATCAAGCACATATACATGTGTGCATAGTTATTAGTACATAGGTATTCAGATATATACAAAAATATATCTCCTTATAGAATAAATATGGTCATATCTTTGGCACCTATCATAAGACATATCATTTACCTAGGCTGGTATTTCTTAAAGCCATCTTAATCACAGAATGCTTTACATAGCTAGTTTCTGAAACAAGGAAGTGTAAGTGTGTATTTAATCAAAACTGAAAACTGACATGCATACAGTATATCTGGATCAAAAAAACTGAAGACCTACCAGGACAGCTAACAAATGACTTTCCAAACTTTGATACCTGTGAATTAACTGCTTCTTTTTCCCTAAGCAAACTCCCATTGCCATACAAACCAGGCAGAGCATACACACAAATCATTTACACTTCAATGATGTTAAGTAAACAATATTAAAAAACAAAGCCTGCTTTATAGCATTACATTCTTCAGGTAGCATTGCCTGTTTGTTAGTTAGTCCCAATCCACCTGTCACCAATAAAAGAATAACTGATATTTCTACCATCTCAACAAGGTGTCACACGTTTGAATTCTTCTGGAATACTTGATTAAACACAGCGAGTTCCAGTTTTGAAAGCTTGCCAAGTATACACAGTGTGATAACCATGCTGCTCTCTTTTATAAAAAAAATTGACAGAAAATTAGATTATTCAAAATCAAATAATCAGTTAACTGTACTTAAGAAATTTCTGATTGCCAGATATAATATCATAAATGTATATAATATTTATCTGTACTTATTTATGAACTGGTTTTTATTCAATAAATTTTGAAAAAAAAATCAGATTATACTCCTGACATACCTAACGGGCATATGAATGGGTCTCTTAGGCCAGGTTAACTTTCATACAGAAAACTTTTGAGTTTCAATGATGATTGCCATTAACTTCAACAAACATGTTCTAGATCAACAGATTTCATTTTTGTACAGCAACCTATTTGTTGATACACAGAGAATCCATTTTTTTCTTTCCTAAGCAAGAAGTTAGACATCAACAATTTTAACAGAGCAATGATTTAAGAAGAACGTAACTCATCTTCCAGTGTTTTGAGCGAGCTTTCTTTTCATTAGGTTACGCAGTAAGGCCTATAACATGGTTTAAACTACACTCAGACATATTTATTTGTAAATAGGAAGCAGTAAATCAAATATGATAAGAATCAGTATCCTTTTTTCATATGATCATGATAAGGTGTATTACTGTAAAAAAAATGTTTTAGCTGATTAAATGCATGTGCAGTAGATCCACTTTATTTTGCTCTGATCAGTTGTCCCTAAACTGTTAAAGCCTGAGGTTTTAATATGGTTGTATGAACTAAGTTTCATGTAGAGATTTTTTTTTTCCTTCTCACAATGGTAGTCAAGCATAATGCCGCACAGTATCATAAAGGTGTCAATTCAATGTGGTATTAAGACGTTTATAGATTCTTGCGCCACCCCTTTGTGACAGCTGAGAGTGAATGAAATGATTCAAGTGAAGGCTGAATTTATGTATAGACTTTTTTATGTAACCTAAGATTAAGAAGTGAAATAAACATTATTTACGTAATCTTGGAAACAGACAATGACAGAATTAGGTTAAAATAGCAGACAACCTGGTAACTTACAATGAACATTAATCATCAATTTAACATCAAATCTGGCACCTTTGTCTAGTTTACTTGGTTAATTTCATACAATGATATTTTCCATGTTAAAATCTAACAAATATGTTACCCTTGGCTTACCTTGGGTTTATAGAGCCAGCGACGAATAGAATACATGTTTTCCAGATCCTCAATAAATCATAAAAAGATAATAAAAGAAGTCGGGCATCGACAATTTTAAAAAAGCAATGATTTAAGGAGAACGGAACTCATCTTCCACAGTGTTTTGGGCGAGCTCTCTTTTAATTAGTTTACGCATGCGTAGTAGGGTCTATAACACGCTGTAAATTCAACTCAGACATATTTACTTGTAAACGAGAAGCAGTAAATCATACGTGATAAGAATCAGTGTCCTTTTTCAGTGATAACCAATCATGATAAAGTGTAAAAATTGTTTAAGCTGATGGAGACATATATTCAAATACAAAAAAAATGTTCGGATGCCAACAAACACGTGCACGTTCACTTATACAAAGGCACAACAACCACAATGAGAGAGGGCATATTTATTAAAATGGAGTAAAACAGGAAATACTTCTTCACCAGTTAGCTCGCCAAATTTACTGTTAATTCATTCCGGATATTGAATATCTTTTTCCTATCACTCCTTACTTAACATATAGCTTTTCCTCTTTTTTTTCATTATTTTCAGGGAATAACAAAATGTAAATGTGCATAGGTTGCATAGACCTCATCAATTATGCCTACTAGTTTTGATATTATTATGCGGTTTACCAAACACGAATTTCAGACCTTGCATTCTTTTTAGATAAAAAGGCAATTGAAGTTTTCATCAGATGTGTATAAAAAAATTTGTATATTTCTTCGAGAAGGTGCAAGTTCGCTTTCATTTCAAAATATTCCGTTTTCGTTTTGCTAACTAGCCACTTTTTAGCGATTTACCACGCCGAGCTGTAAAATAAAGCAGCATGTCAAATGTGGTTAGTAGTCTTGGCAATTAAACGTAAACGTTCATTAATTAATACGTCTCTAATATGTATGAAACGGGAAAGATCTTGCGCTAAGGCGTTTATATTTACATCCTCAGGCGTGATTCATCTGAGGTTGGTGCGGGTTATTTTTAGCCCCTTTTAACCTTCATTCATTGCCATAACATTCTGCGGAAAGCGGGCGTAGTCAGTAGACGTTTTCAAGCATTCTCTGTTCTGTGGAGTCCGTCAACATGCCAACTCATGTACGAACAACTCATGTCACCACTAGCTCGCATGTTGCGGCGGTGCACCATATCAGCTTTCGTGGATTAGCTGGTGCCATCTTCATCTTGGTAGCTCTGTCGTGTGTCCTGTATGTTATTGGTTTTTCGACCACGGCCTGGGCAGTGAGAGGGAGTTCGTATACAGGGTTATGGCAAAGATGTACCTGTTATACTGTCAAGGGCGCAGATGGTATGTTTCAGTTTTTGTAAAAGGAAAAGGGAAAGGGTTAAAGTATCAAACATACATGCTCATATAGATTTGACCTTGTAAAAGCTTGATTCCGTGCATTATAAATGTAAATGCGTTCAATCGATTAGCATAAGAATAATATTCTCTCTAATATGCGACGCCTTCCGGTTGAAAAAGGTACATTTACGACCATTAACGTGGTTTAGTAGGAAGTAGAAAAGTTCTAACGTGAGTTAATTAATTTCGCTTCTCCCTTGGACGCATAAAACATTTAATTCGCACAAGCCTCACTTCATGATATGTCTTTCATTTCAATAACAATATACAGTAGATAGGCCTATGTATGGAAAATCATTATCGAATTGAATGGCGGAATGCGTTCAAGGTAACCAGAGGGTGGGGAAGGACAATGTTCAAATGGATGACAGTGTTAATCTTGTTCCATATGTGAAACAATATTATCCAATCTAGGTTTCGTTAACTTGGGATTACAGTGGCGGATTTAGGGGGGTGTCAGGGGGTCCTGACACCCCCACCCCCTTCGATTTTTTTTAATCACATCAATGGTCCCCTCTTGAAATTAGAATTTTGACTAGCTGAATCATAGTTCTTAACCGAACCAAATGACACCGTTCGCCCTCTAAAATACCCGGCGGGCCCCGAACCTCACGCCAAGGGAGTGGGAGTGGAGAGTTGGCTTCACATCCACGGACACCCCCCCCTTTCAAATAAAACTAGATCGTTGTAATTGGCTAAGAGAAAATTTGAAAAACGTAACAGAGAGGGAAATTTCAGTGGCTGTTACAAAATTGTTTTTGCATGTAGCAAATTATATGAAATGATGTGTGCACCGAATAAGCCTTAGCCGGTTTTTACAGATGAAAATGGCATACATTTTTATATGTATTTGTATCTGTTTATTCCTTTAGACTGGTTCCATGCTGTCCAAGCTATGATCACCATAGGGTTGATTGGACTGTTTATCGGCATGCTGCTTATCACCCTGTACCTTTGCATCCATAGTTTGGCTTGCAGCAAAAGCACCATTCTCTTGTCTCTCACCATCGTCTGCTTTCTCTCAGGTAAGTAGAGCACGAATTCTGCCTTGAAAAAATCCGCCGTGCTACAACTGGAAGTTTCATCTTGCCACGGTTTCATTTTAGGATATATGACTACATAGAGACAGAAAATTATGTCTGTCAGGTAAACAGAATAGATAATACAAGTATGCACCAAAAATCATAAACACCCAAGGTCCAACAACAATAAACAGTTGAGGAGCTTAATGTCGGTAATGGCTGTTGCTCTAGTGAATTAATGTAAAGTTAATTCTGATTTAATTGGTGCATGAAATCCCTTCTTAGCAATTAAGGTTTGAATATATACAGAACGTCAGCTTGTTATTGACCTACAAAATAAACGCATGTAGGTGATAATTAGCTTAACGAAACTATTCACTAAAAGATTCACAGCCATGACCTGATCGACAAACAGGTAGAATTTTGCCAACGGTCACATGATTCTTGCTCAAACTGATACAGAGCAAATGCTTCGTTTATTGTACCACCAGCGTAGGCGCTGGCGGTACACATGGTTTTATTAGTTTCTGGGCGTTGGTTGCATTGCAAAGCTGTTGTCCTTATTGGCAATCGTGTCATAAAATTCTTATTACCAGTTATTTCTTGATAAGACTTCGATCACATTATAGTATTCGCTTAGAGAGCATTACAATCTGAATTTAAGAAGGCCTGCTATGATATATTGAAGACCTGGTGATTAACAAGAAAGATATGTGCGTAGGGCTTATAGCGGAAAAAAAGATATGCCATAGTAAAAGAACACGTGACGTCGCCCACTACTTCTCTAAGGATGCGGTCTTACAGATAGGGGTCTCCTCAAAAGACTGGTTTTAATCGTTTAATTTGAGTTGGGCTTTGCGTAAAAGTGCCCGCGTGTTACCTTGACTAAATTTGAGGTTTTAAAAATTGTGGGGGTTTTGGGTAGCACCTGCTGTCTATTTACACACGGACATGTCGTTTTTGACCGCATTCCGACTTGTTATAAAAGGACTCGTTTTTTTTTTTTTTTTTTTTTTTTTTTGATAGAATCGTGATTGATCTCTAATTAAATTACTTTTTGTATTTTTCATTTTAGTTATATTCATGCTGATCGGATTCATCATCTGGGGTATAAAACAGGAGTCAGATGTGGATTTTTCGTTCGGAATTACGGTGGTTGCCAGCATTCTGTGCTTGATAGCTGGAATACTTAGCCTGGTGCAGATGCGAAAATCAGGACTCGCCTAGAGAGACAATTGTGCGTTCATCACCTGTGCTTCATTGTTCAAAGATCTGTCTAGGATATTTCTTTTGCGCTATTTGACAACTTAGAGAAATTAAGGAAATGTGATGAAAGTAATTTTTCTGGCTGTGAACATGTAGGACGCATGGTGGTCAAGTTACTTTTTGCTGCTCTTTCCAAATTTCATTAACCATTTTAATATAGGGCTTCCTTAGATATTTTCCCCAAACTCTATTTTTCAAAAAAAAAAAACGAGATCAAGGATCATCATGTCGATGAATCTAATGACTTATACTTTTTTATTGGTGCCATATTATGTTAACGTAGACTATAATTCCTTTTGTTTACAGCTGCTGATATTGACACATATACGTATTTGCCACTTTTCTATTTTAATACCCTTTACTCTGTGCAGGCGTATATTTTTATATGTATATTGTGCTTATAATTGATACTCTGGTCTTTAAAGTGTCAGTTGTACATATGTATTATATATGTAATTGGGACTTTATAAAAGAATGTTTTTGCGAGTCAGGGGTTAGTAATATTGTAGAGTTCAAGATTTGTGTATAGGCCTGTCAACTTGCTTCCAGTTTTTACGTGTATATTCGTACCTTGCTGAAATATATGGTCCTTTTGATTTTGTGTTACGTGTTTCTTAATACAATATTTCCAGGTCAGCGAAATAAATGTGTTTAATTGTTGGAAGTATATAACACTGTGAAACAGAACTACTAGATATGATATATTATGAAAGATTGCAATTTATCCTTTTCTACAAATCAACAATTCAATAAATAATGAGAATAAAGTTGGAGTCATTTGACTCTCTAGTCAGAGTCCAGCATGAAGGGATGTGTGAATGGAGTCAACAGTGACCATCCTGTGGGGTCTGAGATGACGGTACTCCAACGGAGTCAACTTGACTCCAATTAGGAGTTATTTTAGGCACCACTGCTGGACTCCAAGTTTGGAGTCACTTGGACTCCGATTTTATTCTCAGTGTTCGAAAAGTCCATCTGTCAAGCAGTATGCTAAAAGAAGACTGAATCGGTGTTCGATTTTGAAAAGTATTATGGGTATGCTACACTGAATCCCGGATTTCCAAGTTAACATGCAAGTGGCAAAAACACGACTCCTAATTTTTTGACATGCCCCCACCGCTGCAAGAAGGATCCTTCAGTAAACTAAGGTTGACAGTAATACAAGAGATACAATATATTTGTCTCACTTTGAACGGTAGACCATCCAAAATTAATCCTCAAATTTATGAAATTTGATCCAAATCAATTGGAAGTTGAGTCTGTTTGAGTCTCCAGAGTAAACGATCAATGTTCATCGAATGAAGTGTTCTGAATGCATTGGATATAGCTCGTCTGTCGTATAGGTGCACTTACGGCAACGGTCAAGAGATTTTTGCCACCTCAACGCCAGAGACCAATCATCATCGTTATAATAATTTACTGTTTTGAAGAGGTTAAGTAGATGTTCATGTTCTGTTTTTTACTTTCGGTTGACGCCACCTTTGTCGAACAAAGCTGAATATTGATATGTTTAGAAGTGAGAAATGAACTGATACGTCACGTTTGAGGACTGAGGGCTTTTATATATCCGATGCAAAAATGGAGTTATAGGTTGACATTAATTTAGAATTTGATCCTAGAAAGGCAAAGCGTTTATTAGCGAAGCTGCATTAATCTCTTTTCGCACTTTTGCTGTAGAAGAAATAGCGTGGAGCTTCTCTGACTATGAAACACAAGTGTGATCTCTGGAAAGATCAACAATAATGATACCGACAATATGTACGTGCCCTGTGCTCACAACCAAGTCCATTTTCTCGTTACGCACGTAGTTTTCATTTTGAAAAGTCCATTTTTACGTTCATCATAATATGCATTATAATTTAAGCAGCTCCTGTATAATAAAAGTAACATTGCTTATCATCGTGGTTTTACATGCTATTCAATGCAATTTGCAGAAGAAAATTTTATTTAAGAGAGAATTTTCTAAAAAATCAATGTTTCATGTGAATCTCACAGTACATATGTAGGCCTACACTAAACTGTTAATCAAATAATACTACATAACCACAATAAGTTTTATTTTGATTTTTTCTTTTACTTCTGTTTAATTGTGTTAATTGCAATAACTGTGGTTAAATTCTACAAATACCACGATAATACAACATGAGAGTATGATAACAATTTTATTTGAAGAAAAAAACTTAACGACATTTTACCCCATATTAAAAAATATATATATGACCAGTGCAATACAAAACCTAACTTGACTTCTTTGTAGCAATTGCATATTTTTAAAAGAGAACCCCTTTCTTCCTAACGAAGAGGTGCGTTACGGCATTGAGGGTTGGCACATGAGTAAGAGCGAACCTCAATTGTATCCTTTTTTGTTCAGTAATGGACATGATAAGAAACGTCTATTCATGAAAGGAATGTGATTTAACTTTTGTGAAAAGACCTCTTAACAGCGTATCGTGCTTTCAAGTGTAAACCTATGTTTTTAATGCTAATTATCAAAAATAAAGCTTATTTCAATCTATTAACTACTACGTATGAAAAGAACAAGTAAACGAAGAACTTAATGCCAACAATAAAAGAACAGTATATGATTTATAAACATAACTTTATAGAATAGCTAAGATACGAAAATAAGGAACCCTTTTCAGTAACCCTCTTAACTAAGATATCAATCTATAGGGTGAAATAAACAACCCATTTTACCTCACATGGATCTAGACTACACAAAATACAAGGTTCCTTCAAGAATTTTCACAACAAAACAAAGAATATCGACCGTTCCTCTGTTCCCGCAACATGTCCGCCACCACAATCATACAGGAACATCTTCATGAGTCCCTCAAGCACATTTCTCACACATTACTCTCTAAATGTCCGCGGGTGGAATGAAACTGTGGAATCGCCTTTATTTTCAGTTCAAAACGAGTTCTGGTGTATGACAGCGTTCATACGAGAAATTTTCACAACCGCCTTTGTCCACTGGTTCCGTGAGCGCTTCCCAACATGACTTCAACTCAGCCGCAGGTTGGACAGCTGGGCGTCCAACGAAAAGTCCTCACAACACAATACTGCATCTGGTAGCTGCTCGTAGAGAAGACGATTGCGGACCGCGGCAACAGTCATCATCAGCACGTCTTCATCCAACTCAGGTGTCTGTAGAGAGAAAGAAATAGAATTACGCAAATACAAACAAAGACCTCTTCATGTCGAGCCGTACAGTTTTCTGTACCTCACCAGCTTGACTGGCCCTACACGTAACTTTGCTTTTTCACTCCCTGTCACGAGCCCCTACGGTTCCGGTTAACTGGTCGTGTTGAGCGCGGTGGCTCCGCTAAGGTAACTCTCTTACTTAAATGGCAGGCCACTAAGTTGTCAGTCATGACCTAGTTTGATCGCAAACATCCCTCTTTCCTGCTTTCCTCACGTAGCATGGGCTCAACCCTAACTTTTCTATATCAAAAATAAACATGTCTATTCTACGCAAGGGGCTAAATAAAATTAACGAAAGGCATTGGGTTAAGAAGTATTTAGTTATCTGCACCATTTCTGAACCCCTTCAATTCGTAATTAATTATTTTTGAAAACTGAAGAATGATTTCGATAACACTGCCCCTCTATACAAATAATGCGCCTTAGACTTTTATTTTACGTAATAATAATTTACCTGGAATTTTTAAAAGTTTCCCTTAAACACCAAGGTATATACTATAAAAAAACTTAAAACGAAACAAAATCACGAAAAATATGATTTGCTACACAAAACTCTCAATGCGCATCGCAAGCCTTCAACAAAATGAACTTAACAATTTGTTTATTATAGAGGGCATGCACCTTTTTGTGTAGCCTTTGTCAAGGTATTTTTGTTGCTGCCTGATAAATGCCTAAACAAATATAAATTATTCAAATTCATATTCAGTGGGTTAGAAAGGCACAAAACTTAAATTACTGTTCCCATAATTTCCCTATGCAACATTCATGAGTGTAGGTCTAAATAAAAGACCAAAAAGAATATTTTAATCTAAACAGTTATTTTCTCTTCATAAAAATAATATGCGAAGCAAATATCTTACATACCTATCGTTGCTACATGTATTTCTCTTACCTGATGCATGATGACATCTTCTTGAGTCTCGGTTTCTTGAGGCTCGGTCATGAAGACGTCGGACATCTCCTCTGGCGAGACTACTGCTGGAGGGGGGTGGGCATGCACAGCTGGTAAATAATTGTTGTTTACATCATTATTGTTAATGTCATTGCCTGGTCGGTTGTCGTGCTGCATGATGATGTCTGGTTGGAAATCGTTTCTACCTGCACCCTCTATCGGCGTCTCCTCGAAAATGTTTCTTAACTCAGATTCTAAAAGGGATAGGAACAAGTAATTATATAACGGATCAAATTATTACGTTAGCAAGGACGTAATAAATTGCTTATCTCTGTTCTCATCGGGTGGTGGCAATCAAATATAAGATTTTGCCCCCTTTAGTGCACCACAGGTCCTCACTATTGTAGCCACTTTGGTTACTTCAGCGTGATTTATTATGTCTATTTAATTGGCTTTTGCTACTTTATTTGTCTTTCTCTCTGAAAACCAAACAGTAGGCCTATGTTAGGCAAATCATTCTAAATATGTAGTACTTATTTTAAGATTTACAGAGGCATAATTGCAAATTAAAGCAAAAATAATATTTAAAAGACTTCCGTATTACAGTCATTTTTTTTACAGCAATTTTTTTTAAATAATCGATATAATCGAATTTATTTTGCTAACCTATGTGTGGTTTAGGAGGGGCAATGGTCTCTACGCGTCATATTAGTTTATCAATGGAAATTAAAGTACGAATAAAGCACTTAATTTTATTAAACTCCCACCCCCAGGCCTTTAACCCGCATTCTTTCAGTTTGGCACCCCCCTTGCATATCTACCTTTTACATTACTGTGAAATTCATAAAAAATACTTTTTATAATATGAAAATTTAGTAAGCAGACCTACAATACCTACCTATGAGTAAAGCAAGTTGCACGTCCACCTCGATCTGCTCCATCTGCGGTACTGACAGAAAGTAGGCAACGGCTTGGTGTCTCTGCTACTCTGGTTTAACAGCTGGCGGCCAACCTTTCAGAGCCCAACAGTCAGTTTCAGACCTGTTGTCGCCAAGCCAGAGCCGCAAGATTAATACCCCAATTATAGAGTTTACGGTCACCCCGAGTGTCGTATTCTCTTTAACACTTGCTTTGTTTGTCAACAGATCAATTACTGCTTTGAAAGTTGTATGAAGTTCAAAGAACAGGGATGGCCCATTAACTGCGGCCACACGCGGTCAATCTGCGGCCCAAGTTTACAGTTTATCTGCTTGATTGATCTAACAAAGATATCCCGCAGCGCGTCGTTAGTCAAGGTGTCTGGGAAACATGTGCTAGCTGGAAACGTGCTAGCTGTTTCAATAGATATTATTAAAGCAGTGTAAAATATAACAGATTAAAAGACCTTGCAGACAATAGAATTCTGAAACAAACATCTGACCAAAAGAAGCTCATGAAAACGGACAGTTGGTCCAGAGCGGAGATGGCCCCCCAGAATTGGAATATCAAAAACTCAGAGGAAAATTACAGTTTAGAAAAGGAAATTTACAAATAAAAAACAATTCAATAAATAAAAGACGTCTTTAGGGAAGAGCTGAAAAAATCAAATATACTGGGCACTTATAAACTATAAAAAAGATCCACGGACTCGAAAAATACCTAGAAATAAATCCCACTAAATCCCAGAAGAATAATATGGCAAAATTAAGAATAAGCGATCATGATTTGTCGGGTAGACACTCGAAACGCCACTTCAAGAAAGAACGTGCAAACACTGCCACAATGAAATTGAAGATGAAAAACACTTTTTATTTGACTGTGGGAAATAAATAAAGGTGTGAGAAAGCATGCTGAAATCCCTGTCAAGACAGAGAAAATTATAATTTGACAGACACTGATCAGAAATCATATGTCCTACTAGACCCATGCCACGGAATAACAAATCTTTAAAAGAAGTGTCGCGATATAGGCCTATAAAATTAGCAAAAAGCGCCCATCAGTCCTCAACCTGTATATAATAATGAGGTATACCAGCCCGCTTGGCGCCAGGTGTCGCTAGTGTGAATTCAGTCCTTCCACAGTCGCCATGTTGGATATCATATACGTTGGACTGTGGCACTGGCCTTAATAAACATGCCTCAGTATTGTTGTGTACCTGAATGTCAAAGTCGGCAAGGTGGGCATAATTTTCCTGAGGATTCAGGGCTTCGTTTGAAGTGAAGGGTTGCCCATGTCAACACACCTTCCATGTTAAAAGGACAGTTACAACTTGACCCAGGCACAGTAATTAGGCCCCTAAAGATAGACGAGTTGCCTCAAAAAGAATACACGTAGAAAGGTTAATT